>CATKWD010000116.1:12500-27500 GCA_949825005.1 Gasteruption jaculator
ATAAAAGTAGTCCATGGTGACACACACCCGTCGGGCGAAAGGGAATCCGGTTCCTATTCCGGAACCCGGCAGCGGAACCGCATACAATTCGGGCCCTCGTAAGAGTGTTCGTCGGGGTAACCCAAAATGACCTGGAGACGCCGTCGGGATATCCGGGAAGAGTTTTCTTTTCTGTATAAGCGTTCGAGTTCCCTGGAAACCTCTAGCAGGGAGATAGGGTTTGGAACGCGAAGAGCACCGCAGTTGCGGCGGTGTCCGGATCATCCCCTCGGACCTTGAAAATCCAGGAGAGGGCCACGTGGAGGTGTCGCGCCGGTTCGTACCCATATCCGCAGCAGGTCTCCAAGGTGAAGAGCCTCTAGTCGATAGACTAATGTAGGTAAGGGAAGTCGGCAAATTGGATCCGTAACTTCGGGATAAGGATTGGCTCTGAGGAGCGGGGCGTGTCGGGCTTGGTCGGGAAGCGGGTCTGGCTGACGTGCCGGGCCTGGGCGAGGTGAACGACTTTCTGTCCGGGATCCGAGCTCGGTCCCGTGCCTTGGCCTCCCGCGGATCTTCCTTGCTGCGAGGCTTCCGTGGCGGTTAATCCCGTCGCGGTCGTTCTCTTCGGCCGCCATTCAACGCTCAGCTCAGAACTGGCACGGACAAGGGGAATCCGACTGTCTAATTAAAACAAAGCATTGCGATGGCCCTCGCGGGTGTTGACGCAATGTGATTTCTGCCCAGTGCTCTGAATGTCAACGTGAAGAAATTCAAGCAAGCGCGGGTAAACGGCGGGAGTAACTATGACTCTCTTGCCACCCCGGTGATGCTGTACTTTTAGACAGGCCCAAATAACAATAGAAAAAGAAACACACGTTATAATCTCCGGCAGAAATAAGATAAGGAACGACAACATCTTCCACGCTATAGGATCCGGACAAAATCAGTGTTTCTCCTTAGAGGAATCAATTGAGAAACTAATGAGCAAAATCGTTCCAGCTCTCCCCCCTGGACCTGATGCCGAAGTTGGTTTGAATGCCACAAATCGGGTGGAATACCGAAATTCCAACATGGAAATGGAAATCTCCACAACCGAAATTGACGACGCCGTAAAGAAAATAAAGAAGAAAAAGGCTCCAGGACCTGACAACCTACCTCCGGAGGTCATAATCAGAATCTGGAAAGCCGATAAAGATATCATGGAAACACTTTTTAACAACTGTTTCTCAAACAACACCTTTCCGAATCTCTGGAAAACGGCTAAAATCAGAGCCATATTAAAGAATGCCGATAAGGATCCAACAGACGTGAACTCATACCGACCCATCGCACTCCTGCCAGTAATAGGGAAACTGTTTGAAAGAATCCTAATAAACAGGATCAACGTCACCTACGTCGAAAGTAACCTCGAGGCCCAAAGCCAATTTGGTTTCAGGAAAGGACGAGGCACAGACGACGCACTGCTCGCCCTAACTCAAGCAGTAAAGGATAGTGACCAAAAGTATGTTGTATCAATATTCATTGACATCGCAGGAGCTTTCGACAATCTAGGATGGAACGCAATATTATCAAGAATGCAAGATGCACTTTGCTCATCCAAACTAGTAAACATACTAAGCAACTACTTCGCCAATAGAGAAATGACCATTGAGTCAACTTATATAAAGAAAAGCAAGCTCATGAGGAAAGGCTGCCCGCAAGGCTCAATTATTGGTCCGTTCGTTTGGAATTACTGCATGGACGTACTGCTGACTAGATTAGAAGCTCTAACTCCACAACAAATTGAAGCAATCGCGTATGCAGATGATCTAGCCATCGTAGTTGGCGGAAATAGTAGAGCGCAAATAGAGAAAAGATGCAAAGAGGCCACGCTCATTCTAGAAACCTGGTGCAAGGAAAACCACCTTCAAGTAGCTGCCCACAAAACAAAAGCGATGCTAATGAAGGGAAAGCTAGACAAGGAGCGGCTACCAAACATACAGATAAACCACGCCAAGGTCAAATACGAGGAAGAAATAAAATACTTGGGACTAATAATCGACAAAAAGTTAACGTTCCTGCCGCACGTTAAGTATGTTAGAGGTAAAATAACAAAGCTCTCGGCGATCATAAGGAAAGCTACAAGTAAAGACTGGGGTCTAAAACGACCGGCACTGAACACTCTTTATAAATGTTTGTACTTACCAATTATCACGTACGGTGCAGCAGCCTGGTACGAACGAACGAGCCACTCCCACGTCAAAAGAACCCTTGATGCAACACAAAGACTTCTTCTCCTCTCGTTCAGTAACGCGTCAAGAGACGTATCGACTGAGGCGCTCCAAACATTAACCGGTCATGCACCAATAGATCTGGAAATTGTTAAAAAGGGACTGAAATTCAAAGTCAAGAGAAATAAGTTTGCAGAATGGGGGAACTACAGATACATACCTTTCGAAGATGATGATAGGCCAACAACCCAGGATGCCAATGAAGGGTGCGAAATCAATAACTGCCTGCTCGCAGCATGGAGAGAACGATGGCGAATAAGCACAAAAGCACCCGATCTACATAAGTTCGTGAAGGACGCAAACTTCGCAAACACTGTTCAGTGGTTTCAACCATCAAGGCAAGCTACGAAGCTCCTCACAGGTAGAGGACCAATGAATGACTGGCGACACAGAAGAGGATTCGAGGAAGACCCCCTCTGCCCGCTGTGCGAGAGTGCCGACGAGACAATCGAGCATGTGATTCGTCACTGCCCCCTCTACCAAGAATTACGACGGGAAACGAACATCGACATGCAGGAAGAAGAAAACTGGGAGGTCTACCTGGAATCCGAAGAGAGGTGGAAAGAGTTCGACAACTTCGCAAGAAATGCCATGAAACTGAGATTCACAATCCTTCTAGAAAGAGGCGAGATACAAAGAATCAATGACTCTGTATAAATAATACACATGACAAGTTGTAAACACAACGCAAAACAAACACGACAAACACAATGAACAAAAGAAAGATAATAAAAAGATAAGAAACCAAAACAGCGAGAAACATTCAGCTCCATGATGGTCCACCTCCGCGTGGTTAGGGACGGGCAACGTCAAAAACAACAACATCTTGACGGCTAAGTGACCTAGAGCGATATGCAGAGCACCAATAAAAGAGAGAAAAACGCAGATATAAGCGAAAGCTCAGGTGCTGCATTAAGAGATTCAAAAATGAATGAATGAATGAATCTCCGGCAGTCTCGGTATGCCGGTCCTGTCTCCACTAGTTTACACCAGCAGCTTAGCGACGATCCTCAGAATATAGGTTCTTCACCTGAATCACCTGTGCCTAGGAATAATGATCCTGCTGATCCGTTTATCTGCCCTGATTGCTCTCGCGGTTTTAGAACAAATATCGGTCTAGGCGTTCATCGCCGCCGTGCACATGAAGTTGTTGTTAACGAAGAGATTGACGTGGATAGGGTTAAGCGACGGTGGAACTCGGAGGAGCTGAGGTTAATGGCTCGAGAAGAGGCCATAGCGTTGCGCGACGATGTGAGGTTTATTAACCAACATCTCCTGCAGGTTGTCCCAGGGCGCACGCTCGAAGCTATCAAGGGTGCTCGTAGGCGACCTGACTACAAACAGCTCGTCGACGCAGCTCGCCTCGATCTGGCCAATGCTTCCCCGTCCACTCCGGGTAGCGTTCGTGCATCCGCTTCGGCGTCCTCGGCTCCCCCAACTCGTTCTTCCGGGCCTAGCCCTCGTGTATCAGCACGTTGGTCCTCTCTGTACGCCGACACGGCAACCGTCATAAGGCAGCTTATAACGGTTGTCGATAACGTTGTCGGCTGGAATTCAAATACTCTTGTTCACTTGGCAAGGCAACATCTGGAGGGAACCAATGTGTCTGAAGGTATCACGCGCTGGATCACTGACACCTTTCCAGCTTCTCCACCACCACTACCACGTACGCGACCTAATCCGGGTACTTTGAGCCGTCGTCAGCGGCGACGTGCTCAATATGCTCGGACGCAGCATCTATTCCGCAGGAATATGGCGAGAGTAGCTAAAGAGGTATTAGATGGCGTAGGGGATGAGAACAATGTTCCTGATGTTCAAGACATGTCTCGGCATTGGGGCCCTTTTGTTGGTCAACCATCTCTCCCACAAACTCCAACTACACCTGGAGTTCGCAATCCGGCCCTTTCGGCTATCTGGGACCCGATTACCTGTGAGGAGGTCACAGCCATTACCATCCCGCTCTCTACATCTCCTGGCCTAGACGGCATTAACGCACGTGAGTGGCGCGCTGTCCCAGCATCCATCAAGGCACTCACCTTCAATCTCGTCATTTCCTGCGGAGGCTTCTCGGCTTCAATGCTGGCTAGTCGAACGGTATTTATACCTAAGAAAGTCGAAAATCCTACACCTGCCGACTATAGACCAATTAGCATCACTTCGGTTGTAGTTCGTCACCTGCATAAAGTCCTGGCACAGCGTTTGAGGGATGCAAATATACTCGATCTTCGGCAACGTTGTTTTGAGGATGGTTGCTCCGATAACATCGCAGTATTGGCCTCTGCTCTTTATGAGTCACGCTCTAGACTGCGCGAGCTTCACGTTGCATCCCTCGACGTTGCTAAAGCCTTCGATAGTGTTAGCCATTACGCTATCGACAATGTGCTTCGCCGTGCAGGTGTGCCTGACGGTTTCTGCCGATATGTGGCCAATTTGTACAACCGAAGCGCTACGGTTTTCGAAGTACGAGGCATTCGTTCAGAGCTCTTTCCGGTTAGGAGGGGGGTTCGCCAGGGGGACCCGCTGTCTCCGCTTTTGTTCTGCATGGTCGTTGACGAAATCATTGCGGCTGTCCCTAATGAGATCGGATTCGACATTGACGGCGAGCGGCTTAACTGCTTAGCCTATGCAGATGACCTGCTTTTGTTTTCATCGACTAAGTGGGGCATGCAAAACGCACTAACAGCAGTGGAGGAGACAGCGAGTTCCCAGGGTCTATCCTTTAATTCGCGAAAATGCGCCGTGTTATCCATCGTACCATCTGGGAAAATCAAGAAGTTTAAGGTGCTAACCACGCCTACGTTTAGTTTTCAGGACGGGCAACTTTTGCCCCAACTGAAGACTGACGCTCAGTGGAGATACCTAGGTGTTAACTTTGCTCCACCCGGTCCGCGGCGCGTCGGGAATGAAATATTCGAGTACCTAGATCGACTCACTAAAGCTCCCCTCAAACCGCAACAACGCCTTAAAATTACGCGGTGTTTTCTGATACCGCGATTATACCACTCGTTTGTGCTCGGCCACGTTACTCTGGGTAAACTCCGTTCGCTTGATGGTCAGGTGCGAGCGGCGGTTAGACGCTGGCTGCGACTTCCGCATGACATCCCAACGGGTTTCTTCCATGCTAACACGGCATCGGGAGGGCTCGGTATCCCATCATTGGCCACGACGGTTCCTGGTCTTATGCTCGAGCGTCTGGGCATTCTCCACCAATCATCCTCCTCTGTAGTCCGCGTAGTCTCCGACTCCTTTTGGGTTCGGAGAAGAATTAGATGGGCCGAAAGAGCGCTTACTCGAGGATCCGAAGTTCTTTCCTCAAAATACAGGAGGTCTGGTTGGTGGGCACGAGTTCTGCACACATCGGTTGATGGGTGGGAACTCCGCGAATGTCCCCGTACGAAAGAATCCACTTGGTGGATTGACGCGGGATCTCACTGTATCCCGGGTAGAGATTTCGTGCAACATGTCCACACTTTTATTAACTGTTTGCCAAGTAGGGTTCGTACCACTCGAGGCGCCCGGAGAGCCGTCCAGAACGTAGGCTGTAGAGCTGGTTGCCAGGTCCAAGAGACAGCTGCCCACATCATTCAGGGTTGTTTCCGAACGCATGGCGGTCGCATCCTCCGACATAATGCTGTCTCACGGACTTTGGCTTCGGCTTTAAGAGATAAGGGATGGAGAGTGGACGAGGAGCCTTTATTCGATACGGATGAGGGCCGTCGAAAGCCCGACCTGATCGCTAGTCGCGAGGACGAAGTGGCCGTTATCGACACCCAGATAGTTTCCGGTGCAACGTCACTTGACGATGCCGATAAACGCAAGTGCGAGTATTATCGGAATAATAGTACCCTTAGGGATCGCTTGGCAGAAAAATATAAGGTTAGTAGGGACGACATTAAGTTCAACTCGTGCACTACTTCTTGGCGCGGTGTTTGGTCCTTCGCTTCTGCCAACGACCTAATAGGCCTTGGAATTTCAAAGGGGGTCCTAAGAGGGATTACTACCAGAGTGCTTCAGGGCAGCCATACCAACTGGCAAAGGTGGAATAAAATTACTGACGTTTGGCACGCAAGAAGGCCTAGGGAAGGCGTCGGTTGAGCTGTTGGTAAAACTAATTTCGGATTCTTCGGGTACATCCGCGCCCCTGGGAGTTAACATCTAGTCCCAGCCATGGCGGAAAACTTAACAAAAAAAAAACAAAAAAAAAAATAGCCAAATGCCTCGTCATCTAATTAGTGACGCGCATGAATGGATTAACGAGATTCCCAAATCTGTCCCTATCTACTACTCTACTTGCGGGGAACGTATGTTCGCCTACGGTCTTGCCGCAAGTCGATAATTATTTGAAGTGCCACTTCAAAATTTTGAGTGTTGACGTGTGGGTAGTCGTTGGACTCGGCACGCTCTCGCGATTGCGGAAATGCCGAAAGGCAAGCGCAAGGAG
Source organism: Gasteruption jaculator (assembly GCA_949825005.1). Lineage (NCBI taxonomy): Eukaryota > Metazoa > Arthropoda > Insecta > Hymenoptera > Gasteruptiidae > Gasteruption > Gasteruption jaculator. Next base: position 19,194 of record CATKWD010000116.1, read on the forward strand.
GAGGAGGAGGTTGAGCCCATGGAGGAGGAGCCGCTGGGGCCCGGTGGTGGTTCACGCTCCCACCGGGACCCTTCGGCCCCCCTTCATGGCACATCTAGGAGGGGGGCCCGCTCGGTCTCTTCAAAGAGATCGAGGGTGGATAGTGTGAGTGGTGAGGAGCAGGAGGAGGGAGTTTCGTGGGAAGAGGATTGCCTTCAGCAAATGAGGGATGTTACGGCGGGACTCAGGAGCTTCGTACTCAACGACTCCAACAAGGTGTCGAAGGCGGCGAGTGACGTGATCCTGCGCAAGGTAAGTGAGTATGAGAAAATATTGATGAATGCTGTGTGTGAAAATGTGCGTGTGAAAGCGAAATTGGAGGTGAGTCTGAAGCTGAGTGCGGGTGAAAATGTAAAAGAAATGGTGCGTGAATGTGTGAGAGAATGTGTGAGCGAACAGGTAAAGAATTTTGAATGTTTGAATGAATGTATCAGTGCGAATGTTGTGAATGCTGCGAATGTTTCTGGTGTGCATATTAATGGTGGTCCATCCTCCAGCTCGATTGGTGTGAATGTTAAAAAGCCGGTACCTAGAAAGAGTTACGCTGTGGTGGTCCGGGGCGCGAAAGAGAACGAACGAATGGCAAGTGAGATTGTTAAAAATAAGGTTCTGAATGAGGTTAGCGAGAGTGTGAATGTAAGAGTGAAAGCGTTGAGAAAAGTGCGCAGTGGAGGTGTAGTTATAGAGACAGTGAATGAGGATGAAGTGAGAATGTTGCGTGAATGTGATAAATTTAAAGAGGCTGGTTTAACGGTGGAGCTCCCGCGCAAAGTTGGCCCGAAGCTCATTGTGTATGATGTTCCGAATGAGATGACGAATGATGTGTTGATGAATGAACTGTATGAGAGGAATGTGAATGGCCTAATGGAAAAGAAGGAATATTTGGAAAGAGTGCGTGTTGTATCTAGAAATAATAAAAAGGATGCGAATGTGGGGAATGTAATTATTGAGGTGACGAAACGTATGAAAGATGCTATTATGAAAGAAAGGAGAGTGTTTGTAAAGTGGAACGCTTTTCGAGTGAATGAGATAGAGCTGGTGATGAGGTGCCATGGGTGCTATGCCTTTGGGCACTTCATGAAGGAATGCCAGAAGAATGTCCGTTTATGTAAGAATTGTGGAGAGAGTGGGCATCTCGCCAGTGCGTGTGTGAATCGAACTGTGTGTATGAATTGTCGTGATAGGAAAGCCGCTGCCGACCACTCTGTGATGTCGACCGAATGCCCGGAATACGTGAGAGTCCTTGAACGTATGAAGGCAAGAATGTCGGATGACTGAATGTGGAATGAATGTTCTGCAGTTAAACTGTCAGAGAGCGTTTGGGGTAATGAATGAGTTGGGGCAAGTGATGTGTGAGAATGAGATAAGCATAGGGCTTCTTCAGGAGCCCTATGTCTCCCACGGTGGTGTGAGAGGGCTCCCAGGAGGTATGAATGTTATTGCGAGCCGAAATTTAAAGGCTGCAATAGTTGTGAATGATGTGAATGTGGATATAGTCGCTGTGAGTGAGTGTGAGGAAGAGTTTGGAGTCTGTGTGTGGCTGAAAGGGGACTTCGGTGAGCTGTATGTCGTGTCTGTTTATTGCGAGATTGAGGAGGATATGAATGTTTATACGGAGTATCTGGACAAGGTTAAGGCCCGCGTGAATGGAAAGAGAATGCTTGTAGGAATGGATGCTAATGCTGTGTCAGAACTCTGGCACAGCAAGGTTATGCATGGAGATAGACCGAATGTGAGAAGGGGCCATATCCTTGAAGAGTGGATCATGGGGAACGGTATGATTGTATTGAATGAGCCGAGTGAATGCTATACGTTCAGTGGTTCTCAGGGTGAGAGTGACATAGACGTTACATTATGTAACAGTGAGACGGATGGTTTTTGGTATGAATGGGAGCTCAAGAATGACTGGAGTGTGAGTGACCACAATCTGATTCTAATCAGATTGAGGTATGGCCGGGAGGATACCGGGAGAGTGAATGTTTGCGAAATAAGGAAAAGATGGAGAGAAAAAGATGTTGATTGGTCTGCGTATGGAGAGAAAGTTTTCAAAAGGGCGGAGCGAATGGGAATTGTTCATTTTCAGAGTCTCGACCCTGAAGAAATGGTACGAGTGATGACTGAGTGGGTACATGAGGTGAATGAGGAGAAACTTGATGCGTGCGAAAAGAACCCCAAGGAAAAGAGTGAAATGGTGGAATGAGGAAATTGCGCGAATGAGGAAGGATGTAAGGAAGGAGCGAAAGAAATATCAGAAAGCGAGACGATTGAATTGGGAAAATAAGCATGAATGCTGGACAGTGTATAGGGATAGGATGAAAGAATATAAAAGAATGATAGTGAGAGCGAAAGAGGATGACTGGAGGGAATTTGTGAGAGTAAAAGGTAATGAAAATCCTTGGGGTAAGTGTACAAGGTGTGTGCAAGGAAAAGAAGGATGGATGTTTTGACTGGTATCAGGGTCGGTGATGAAATTTTGAGTACATGGAATGAATGTGCGAATGCTTTGCTGAGAGAGTTCTTTCCAGCGCAGGATGTGAATGATATGCTGAACCCGGTTGTGCGTGAGATTGATAATGATTATCGAGAGTTTGAATGGGATGAGCTCGTGAGTGCGGTTAGAAGAATGAATGTGAAAAAAGCGCCTGGTTTGGATGGAATAACTGGTAATATGGTGAGAACATTGATGAATGTGGTACCACTGTACGTTAAAAGTCTGTTTGATAAGTGTTATAGGATGAATGTGTTCCCTCGCGAATGGAAAAAGAGTAGTTTGGCTGTTTTACTGAAGTCCCCGGAAAAAGACCGAAAGGATCCCCGGTCATATAGACCGATCAGTTTACTCCCAGTCCTGGGAAAGGTGCTGGAGAGACTGATGGTGGAGAGGCTGCTGCCTAGAGTAAGAGGCATAATGTCCGATAGGCAGTTTGGTTTCACGGAAGGACGGTCGACCGAGGATGCCTTGAGGTGTATGAAAGAGTGTGTGAATGGGTCCGAAAGGAAGTATGTGCTTGGCGTGTTCGTTGACTTCAAAGGTGCGTTTGATAATCTGAACTGGGGGTGTGTGATTGAGAAGCTTAGAGTGCTTGGGATTAGCGAGATTGGACTGTGGGAGAGTTATTTCAGTGAGCGAAAGGTATGCCTGGTGGGAGAGAATGAGGCTGTATGGAGGGAAGTATGTAGGGGGTGCCCGCAGGGTTCGATCTGCGGTCCCTACATATGGAACCTCATGATGAATGATCTGTTGCTGAATCTGGTGCGAATGGAGTGTAAGGTAGTGGCTTATGCGGATGACGTGCTTCTCCTCGTAGAGGGGAATGCACGGAATGAACTGGAGAGAGTGAGTGCGGAATACATGCGTGTGGTTGTTGAATGGGGAGCGAATGTGGGAGTGGAAGTTTCTGAAAGGAAAACTGTGTGCATGCTGATGAAAGGTAAGCTGGCGAGAGCGCCAATTGTGAGAGTGAATGGGAAAAGCGTTCAGTATGAAAGGTGTGTGACATATTTGGGCGTGAAAATAGGTGAACGAATGTCCTTCAAGGCCCATTTGGTGCGTATCAGAGAGAGAATGCTGAAGAGTGTGAGTGTGTTTAGACGTATCTTGAAGAGAGACTGGGGGCTGAGAAGGAAAGCTATGAATGTGATATATAAAGGTGTGTTTGTTGCTTGTGCGATGTATGGTGCGAGTATGTGGTATGAATGCATGAGCTTCGGGTACGCTAGGGAGCTTGTGAACCGCAGCCAGCGTGTTGTGATGAGTGCATGTCTACGAGTGTTTCGGACGGTCTCCACGGAGGCCATGCAGGTTTTGCTGGGTGCGCTTCCGTGGGACCTGGAGTGTGTCAGGAGGGGTGTAAGATACAAGTTGCGAAAGGGAGTGTGTATGGGAGAGATTGATATACTGTGTGACCGTGATGTGAATGTGAAAGGATGGGAGAAATGTGTGAATGAATTGGATGAGAGAGTGTATGATGTGTGGCAGAATAGATGGGATGCAAGTGTGAAAGGCAGAGTGACGTATGAATTTATCCGGAATGTAAGGTTCGTGCGTGAATGCAAGAATTTTGAAGTCGGTTGGAGGGTTGGCTTTTTGCTGACCGGCCACGGCAGTATGAATGAGTATTTGGAAAAGCGTGGATTGGTGAATGATAAAGGGTGCATGTGTGGTGCGGAACTGGAGGACTGGAAGCATGTTTTGGTTGAATGTAGTGTGTATGATGACTTGCGTGATTTGGAATCAATGGGGGTGATTGTGAGTGAGAATGGGGGAGTGAATGTTTGCGGTGCGTTGGAGAGTGAACGGGCTTTTAGGGCGTTGTGTGATTATGCGGAGAGAGTGTTTATGCGTAGGAAGGAGAGAATGCGTGAGAGAATGGAGGTGTGAATGTGCCGTCTTCGGCACCGCCCGCAGGGGGGTTAACACCGGTCAAACGCTACGGCGGATTCCGGTAGTTGCCTTTGGAGGGTAGCGTCTCCACGGGTTTCCGAGCTGGTCGACCAATGCCGAGGTTTGCAAGGACCTCAATTGGTAGTAGCCTGTGGCTACGAAAACCTCAGCCGGGTTTAAGGTTACCACGGGGGTCGGGGGCCCGCAGGGGGGGCCTAGCCTCACCTGCCCCGACCATTGGGTACGGCCCATTTGGGAGTATCGTGGTGGCAGTGGTTAAAAGCACACATCGCGTGCTAGGTGGCTGAGCCGTCACCGACGTGTGAGTTGCGGTCTCAACTCGGGCACTGACACTGCAGAGCCAGTAGGGATTTAGAAAGGTCCCGCTCCGACCGGTGAGGTTGTCACGCCTTGCAGCGGGCAACGTACCGGTAGTTCAGGCCCATTTGGGGTGAACGCGCTGATTGGGCGTATCTCAATCCCTCGCCCATGGGGGCCGTGTGGTAGAGCTTTCCGAGCGGAACCGACACGTTAAACTAAAGCGACATACATCTGTCCCTATCTACTTTCTAGCGAAACCACTGCCAAGGGAACGGGCTTGGGAAAATTAGCGGGGAAAGAAGACCCTGTTGAGCTTGACTCTAGTCTGGCACTGTAAGGAGACATGAGAGGTGTAGCATAAGTGGGAGATGGAAACATCGCCGGTGAAATACCACTACTTTCATCGTTTCTTTACTTACTCGGTTAGGCGGAGCGCGTGCGCCGAGGACCTCGGTCCCGGATGTCACGGTGTTCTAGAGCCAAGCGTGTAAGAGTGGCGTGAGGCTTCGGCCGATCGCCGATCATACTCCCGCGTGATCCGATTCGAGGACACTGCCAGGCGGGGAGTTTGACTGGGGCGGTACATCTGTCAAAGAATAACGCAGGTGTCCTAAGGCCAGCTCAGCGAGGACAGAAACCTCGCGTAGAGCAAAAGGGCAAAAGCTGGCTTGATCTCGATGTTCAGTACGCATAGAGACTGCGAAAGCACGGCCTATCGATCCTTTTGGCTTGAAGAGTTTTCAGCAAGAGGTGTCAGAAAAGTTACCACAGGGATAACTGGCTTTTGGAGGTACCGGGGAAGGACGGTCCTGCTAAGGCTGACGCCTTAGCAGAAAAAATGAAGGAAGCCCTGGCCGGGACCGGGGTGAGGATCGCGAGGCCATCTAAAAAAGCGGATATCCGCATTAGAGGCCTCGCGGACTCCATCACCTCGGTCGATGTGGCTAGGGCGGTGGCGGCGGCTGGAGGCTGCACCGAGGGGGAGGTAAAAACCGGTGAGGTCCGGACCACCCCCTCAGGCCTGGGAACACTGTGGGTGCAGTGCCCTGCGGCCGCTGCCAGGAAACTGGCAGTCGCAAAAAAGCTGGCCGTAGGGTGGTTCCAGGCCGTGGTGGAGCCCCTCGCAGCACGCCCCCTGCAGTGCTACCGCTGCCTAGAGATGGGGCACACGAGGCAGCGGTGCACAGCCGCTGCTGATAGGTCCGAGCGCTGCTACAACTGCGGCGGCTCGGACCACAAGGCGGCAAAGTGCTCGGCCCCTCCCAAGTGCACAGTGTGCACCGACAACGGGAGGCCGGCCGGGCACAGACTGGGTAGCCGGACTTGCTCCGCTACCCACAGCAGCAGCGGCAAAAAAGCGGGGGGCCGCAAGAACACTGGGCCAAAAACAACGGGCCCAGTGGCTGCGAGGACGACGCCAGCCGTCGCCATCAACCCAAGTGAGGTGGTTCCAAAGGGTCCCGGGGTGGCTCCAATGGTCGCCCACGCAGCGGCGGCCATGGAGACCACTCCATAAAGCCAGACATGGGAAGTCTCTCCGGGCCAGTCATACAGATCAATCTGAACCACTCGGCCAGGGCACAGGACCTCCTGATGCAGTACCTGGCTGAGTGGAGTGCCGGAATCGCAGTGGTAGCGGAGCCGTACAGGGTCCCCGACCATCAATACTGGATAGGGGACCTGTTGGGCTCCGTTGCCACTGTATGGGGCGGCAAGCCGGGAACCCCGCCGCCAACGCTGCTGGAAAGAGGTCGGGGTTTCCTGGCCGCCGCCTGGGGTGACATCGCGGTGGTGGCAATCTATGCACCACCGAGCTGGCCCCTTGCGTCCTTTGAAACGTACCTGGGCGAGGTTAGGGGGTGTATCACCCGATGCCTTCCTCGCCCGGTGCTAGTCCTGGGGGACTTTAACTCCAAGGCCCAAGCCTGGGGGTCCCCCAGGACTGACGCAAGGGGCTGGGAAGTGCTAGACTGGGCGGACGGATTGGAGCTCCAGTTACTAAATACGGGCTCCGTCCATACGTGCGTGCGGCATAGGGGGTCGTCCATAGTAGACCTCACATGGGCCACCCCCCGGGCCGCGCGGCGTATCTCGGGGTGGAGAGTGGCGGATGAGGTCGAGTCACTGTCTGACCACAGATATGTGATCATCGACCTCTCCGCCAACGGGAACGAATCACCCCGAGGCCGCCCAGCAGCAGGGAGGCCACCGCCGCGATGGGCCCTAAAAAAGCTCGATCAGGACGCCCTGATGGCGGCAGCCCTGGCTGTGGCCTGGCCGGAACGTCCGGCCGGGCCTGTCGACGGGCAGAGGGAGGCCCAATGGCTCCGGGGCGCAATGACGTCGATTTGCGACGTCGCTATGCCCCGGGCCAGGGTCTGCCCTAGAAAAGCAGTGTACTGGTGGTCGCGCGACCTGGCTGAGCTACGCACAGAGTGCGTGGTCGCGCGACGCCAGTACACTCGAGCTCGTCGACGACAGCGAGTCGATGAGGAAAGGGCTGCACAGCTGTATGAGTCATACAGGAAGAAAACTGTGGCTCTGCAGCTGGCCATCAAAAAGGCCAAGGCCCAGGCATGGACGAATCTCCTCGGCTCTCTGAATAGGGATCCGTGGGGGCGCCCATATAAACTTGTGATGGGACGGCTTCGCCCCTGGGCGCCCCCGCTGACGGAGAGCCTAGACCCCCAGTTTCTCGGACGGGTCGTGGCCGCGCTGTTCCCACCTGGCGGGGAAGCGGCCCGACCGGCGCCAGCGCCCGAGACGGGAGGCCGCGTATCCGAGCGGCCTCCCGATGTGGGGGTCACAGTCGGGGAGATGACCGGTGTTATCCGGTGGCTCCGGGGCAAAAACACGGCCCCGGGGCCCGATGGGATACCCGGTAAGGCCTGGACCTTGGCCCTGGACGTCATGTTCGGGACGGTACAGAGGATTTTCTCGGGATGTCTGGAGACTGGGGACTTCCCATGTCTGTGGAAGAAAGGGCGGATGGTCCTCTTAAAGAAGGATGGAAGGCCCGCAGACTCTCCCTCGGCGTACCGGCCGATATGTCTCCTGGACGAGGTGGGGAAGATGCTAGAACGCATCATAGCTTCCCGCCTCTCCAGCCACCTGTCGTGTGTTGGCCCCGATCTGGCGGACTGCCAATACGGCTTCCGAGAGGGCCGGTCGACGGTTGATGCTATCAAGCGCGTCCGGCTCCTCTCGGAAAGCGCCGTCTCCCGGGGTGGGGTGTGCTTAGCAATATCTCTAGATATTGTTAATGCATTTAACACCCTGCCCTGGGAAGCAATTAGGGAGGCCCTCATATACCATGAGGTGCCTCCCTACCTAAGGCGGGTGATCGGGGCTTATCTACGCGACAGGTGGATAGAGTACCCCGGCCGGTACGGGATGGAGTGGAGGGAGGTTGACCGGGGGGTCCCACAGGGCTCAGTTTTGGGCCCATTACTGTGGGACCTCGGTTATGACCCGGTCCTGCGGGCTCCGCTCCCCGACGGCGCCAACCTCGTCTGCTTTGCAGACGATACGTTGGTGGTTGTCGTCGGGAGCACCTTCGAGAG
>CATKWD010000116.1:32500-167302 GCA_949825005.1 Gasteruption jaculator
GGGAACCGATGCGCGGGGAGTACTGGCTCCCGAGAACCTCGAGAGACCGGCGGAACCGATGCGCGGGGAGTACTTAGCCTCAGAGGCGTTCGGAGACGCTGGGAACCGATGTGCGGGGAGGTTTAGGTGGCCGGAGTCTCGAGAGACGGGTGGAACCTATGCGCGGGGAGCACTGGCTCCCGAGACCCTCGAGAAACCGGCGGAACCGATGCGCGGTGAGTACTTGGCCTCAGAGGCGTTCGGAGACGCTGGGAACCGATGTGCGGGGAGTACTGGCTCTCCAGAACCTCGAGAGACCGGCGGAACCGATGCGCGGGGAGTACTTGGCCTCAGAGGCGTTCGGAGACGCTGGGAACCGATGTGCGGGGAGTACTGGCTCCCGAGAACCTCGAGAGACCGGCGGAACCGATGCGCGGGGAGTACTTAGCCTCAGAGGCGTTCGGAGACGCTGGAAACCGATGTGCGGGGAGGTTTAGGTGGCCGGAGTCTCGAGAGACGGGTGGAACCTATGCGCGGGGAGCACTGGCTCCCGAGACCCTCGAGAGACCGGCGGAACCGATGCGCGGGGCGTACTTAGCCTCAGAGGCGTTCGGAGACGCTGGGAACCGATGTGCGGGGAGTACTGGCTCCCGAGAACCTCGAGAGACCGGCGGAACCGATGCGCGGGGAGTACTTAGCCTCAGAGGCGTTCGGAGACGCTGGGAACCGATGTGCGGGGAGGTTTAGGTGGCCGGAGTCTCGAGAGACGGGTGGAACCTATCAAGAGACACGGTAGTGTCTCGAGACAAGTTCATGTATGAATTGGGCGAGAGCGCTACCGTGTATCTTTTCTCGACCGAACTAGGTGCGGGCACATGAAAAACAGCCGCCACACGTTGTGTATATACACAGCTTCAACCTCCACACATTCAAACCAAAAATGTCCACTAAGTTGTGTGAGTTTCTCTGTATACATACACGGCTGGATGCCTCTATACGCTCACACGAGAAATGCAACATAAGTAGCGGATAAATGGGGGGTTTGCTAGGCCCTAGGTAATATGGGAAAAATTTGCGACAGACAGTAGCGGTAAATGAGGGGTTTGCTAGGTCTCAATGACACGCAGTGGCGTTGTGTTTTGTTTTCACGAATCCAAAAGACGAAAAATTTACTTTACCGACGCACGTTATGCATTGTTTTATGTTATCTCGAGATATAAAGCCGATAATAATAATAGTATTTGCAAAAAGGAGACAAATCCCCCTAAAAAACACCTCTGGTGCAAAAAGTCGAGACAAGTTCATGTATGAAAAGGGATCTCTCTACAAAAGTTGTGAAATCCAACAACATTAGACAAGCTCGTTTTTTACATTATGTCAATACGAAGTAATTACAAAATGGAAAGAATTTTTTCTGTTTACGCGATTAGAACCGGTATTGAACTTGTCGGGCCCCGAACCCAAACGATAAGCAATAAATATCTTACAATTTAATTTATTTTTACCGCATTATGAATTAGTAAAGCTCAGATTACATAATAATAATATGAATAATTATACATCATACTCAAACATCTGAATTATTCGGGGCCCAACAAGTTCAATACCAGTTCTAATCACGTAAACAGAAAAAATTCTTTCCATTTTGTAACTACTTCGTATTGACATAATGTAAAAAACGAGCTTGTCTAATGTTGTTGGATTTCACAACTTTTGTAGAGAGATCCCTTTTCATACATGAACTTGTCTCGACTTTTTGCACCAGAGGTGTTTTTTAGGGTATAGTGGATCTACGAGAAGGGTTATAATGGTCATTAGTCGGCGATCACGCCCTTGGGGCTTCCCGAAGCCGTAAGTGAACACGTCCAATTATATTATCAATTAAAATGAAGTTCCCAGTGAACACAGTTCCTAACGGTTATATAACCTGGAAACCACATGTAATGTTACAGTTGTTACATTACTGATGACTATAATGTTATATTACTTGTTACTGTAATGTTATGTTACATTTCACTTATCAAAAGTTACATAACAGCAATGTAACATAAGGATCGCATAGTCATCTAACATTTGCTACTTGCATAAACATATCATGCTACATAACAAAAATATCAAGACACGTGTTTGGCAAATTTTTATTTCATACCGTATATATATACTTCTTACTATAAAATAGGGTTGTCATGCTCGGGATGAAATTGAACTTTCAGCGTTTTGATTGGCTTACGAAAAAATACAATTGTGTCCAATCTTTTTGATACACAATAAGTGTTCGAATGTGCCTTTATGGACCCATAAAACTTCTGTACCCAGCTGGAATCAAAATAAATTTCAGCATCGAAGTTACAGAAAATTGATAAAATGAAAGTGAAAGTTTTGTGACGTAAACCAAAAATAAATAGTGTGGACGTATTATAATCAAATTACCATTTCTCAGCGTATAAGCGGTATGTTTTTTCAATAGATTTTTATACAATATATACGATTTCTACAATAATTATTGACAATTTATTTTAAATTTCATATACTTTATTCTAATCTGTATCTATATACATAATACATATAAACTCGACTGTTTAAAGCGTGTCTTTGTTCCTCCGCGGAATATGTACAAATTGTGCGCCAAATACACAAGTATTTTATTCATCGGAGAAATTGTAATTGCTGTCATGTTTATGAAGAAGCGGGATAATGACATAATAATTAGTCTCAGGATATTTCATTCTGAGGCACTTCTTACTAATTGCTGAACTTTTTATCACCGTGCGTACTGTACCTAAAGTGTTATCAATTTTAAAAATATGCAACTTCCTTGAATCACACGGCTCGGAAAAAAAGGGTTGAAGATCCGTTACTGATTGGCCTTCCAAATATAAAGTCGTTCTCCTTTTGAAAATTTTCGTGATTACGAAGACCGACAAATCAGCCAACAGACAGCAATTATTATTTTCTTTTGTTGAGAATAGAAAACCGTTCTTTTTGAAAGCTATTATTGACGATGTTCTTTTTCATCGATAAACGACAAGAGAGACATTTTCATATTTTGGTTCAACAGGCAGTCGGTTCTCTTCAGAAATTCGGCAGATTATTTGCTCTAAAGGTTTTGGCGAATTTTGGAGCCTTTTCTTCAGGAGTCTGATGTAGTTTTCAAATTTGAATGAACTGAAGCTGTCTAAAGGCCCTAATCTTTTTGCGTCATCAGCCAAGTGAATAAGATTATGAACATTGTAGGAAACATAAGTATCACCGTATAGCGTCATATATTCTACTACAAACCATCTTAATAATTTATTAACGTAATCATTCAAATCTGAGAACAATTGAGGATCGCACAGGATTCGAATGGCGATGCTCAAAACCAGAAAATGCAAATAAAATTGTCTGGAAAGTACCGGTTTCAATAATACAGGGCCAGTGTATAAAAGAAACTGCCGACACTCTGTTGCTTTCCAACGCTCAATCATATCCAATTCCCGTGGCAATCTAGAGAATTCAGATGGCAAAAATTTTCGGACAGCTAATAAATTTCGAGAAATCCAGTCTACTCTTGTTTTCGGCAATCTAAGATTTTTTGGACCCTTGAACCAAAATTTGATAATGCGTTTAGTTACTCCTAAACAAACTAAATGCATATAATCTATAGGAATCTCAGTAACCATTCCAATATTCAACCGTTCTAAAATCGATTGTCCGGTATGGTGTTCTGGTTGTAATCTTTGAAGGAAAGACACGTTCGTTCGTAGTGGGCAATCAATTTCAGGAAATGTCACGCTTTTTATGTATGTTCCCTCTACAAAACATCTGCTACACCCGAAATAGCCACTGTGATTTTTTGTGTACGTAATAAAGGATCTCGCTGGCGCATCACAAATTATCGCATCAATAATAACCTCAACTCGATTTCCGTCGATGATTAAACCCTGGCTTTGAATTCGCAACATTTCTGTTACAAAGGGAAGAAGGTAGATATTGGCGCTCTCAGGTTTAGACTCACCATGATAAAGAGCTACTAAAAAAGGTCGGGTCGTAAAATCTGATTTTAGAGTAGCTAATAGTGGCCAAAATTGGCTATGTGAACTATTAGAAATCGAAGCCCCATCACAATTTACTTGGATTCGAACTTCTGGTGGACACTGTCGATAATATTTTTTAAGAGACCGCGATAAGCCATTACACAGCCCAAAGTATACCGTGGACCCACCATTTCCTTCGACAATATTCTTTTTAACGTTCCTCGGAGTTTTCATTAAAGTTCGCACATCTTGAGGAAGGTTGTCGTCAACTTTTTTACGTAAGATTTTTAACAAATCATTCACACTTCTGTGCGGTATGTTACCTAACAATACCCACAAGCGTAAATAATGTTCTAAAGATTGGGAATCTTCATCTTCTGATATCGAAATGGAAGTATCATTTGATGACAGTAAGTCATTATCTGACGAAAACTCCCTCATTCGGATTAGGATTTACAGTAGCAGTGCCGCTTTCATCATCACTATGAATAATTGAATTTACAGTGTCCTCTATGGGGTCGCATTCATCATCCATTCTTTGTATAACTGATCGTTCGGTAAAGGAATATTTATTTGCACACATTGCATATTCTCGTCGGTGCTCGTCGCGTGTCAGCTGATCTTGAGTTTGCAACCATGCGGCGATGACCTGTCTTTTTCGACGAGACGTTAAATATCTGATGGGTTTTGGCATCTTGTGAATCTTGTACAAAACCTTTCTCCATTAAAAGATACGAAGAAATTGTAGACGTATCCTGCTGTTTGCTGTCCAAGACGCTTCTATACATTTGTGTAGATCCATGAAAAATAAATAATAAACAAAAATTAAAAGCCTACTATATATGAAATATTATAATACTGTCTCTATCAACTCAACATACTGAATAAATAGAGTATTCAAATCATTTAAATTTGTCTCCGCTGAATCGTGCTAGTCACTGCGACATATTTATTGGGCCTCAAAATAACTGATTTGTTTTATATTTGTACCTTTGAATTACTTGAATCTTTCTTTGGCATATATCTTAGCAATTACATTACATACCTCAAAATGATGAAAATCTTTCTCCGCTCAATCTTGTAGTCCCTTGGATATGTTTGTTGTCTTTAGAGTAGATCGGATCTTTTTCAGCTGCACCTTTGAATCAGCTGATTTGTTCTTCGGAGTGCTTTTCTTATCCGAAACTATATATAGTTTGTACTGATAGATCTCAAAACACGCAGCCTATATCTCTGGATTTCCTATTCATTCTATAATTATTAAAAAATGCAGTTACAGACAGTACAAACACTATTATTTCAAGAGAATTACTATAATACAAATAACAATTCTATTATATACAGACGCGTCGTTGAACGTTGAACTACTATAACTAACCTGTATATTATATTCGTAGTAATAGAATAAATTAGAAATTGACTATTATTTATTGGTTTAGTAGAATATTATCTATGCAAGAAACGAGAACAATAAAGGAAAAATAATAAAAGGACTTACCATAGCGAAGGCAAAAACACACATTGTCGCTATCTCATCACATAACCCTGTATCGTGTTATAGAAAAGATGCGTCACTCGTTTGGCACTTTTCCCCACTTGGATCCACCTACTGACCCATTCAAACAACAGCGCATGCGTTCTCAGAGTGGATCCGAGCTTCCTTTGTTTTCCATGATACATACGACGCCATTGTAGACGCAGAAGCGAAGAACGTAGCCAAGAACAAGCGCAATAATCTTACAGGGGTATTATTTTATCAATTTTATTATATTAAAACATTTGCCTTGTGGTTATCGGTGGGTGTATGGATAGGCTTTAAATTTTTGTTCACCTTCGATAATATGAAACAGTGAATACAATTAATCACTTAAAATTTTTTCTCAAGCTTGATTTTCCGTTAGCATTTTCTTAAAACGTTTAATTTCAATACGATCACTCTCGTATAATTTGATTTCTTGATTTGCTATTATTTAGTTGAGGTAGTATAGCTTTGTCATGATCAAATTAAAAGTCGACCGATACTGTTTTTTATTCTGACAACTCTCCTTTTTCTCATCACAACTTTATTGCATGGTTTGCCAGATGTCATTCGCTGTAGTTATTTTCACTGATAATACTACATCAGAAGTGCCTATGATATGGCTTATAAAGCAAAACGACGGAGAATCGCGAACTTGTTGGTGGCCACCTTTGGCTTTAAAGAATAAAAGTTCTCTAATAGAAAAATGTACTCAGCCGGAGCCTGAGAAGTGGCAGAAAGTTCCAGTCATCGTGGAGAGGACAAATGGTGTAAAAAATGTTGTCAAGCTTCTGCATGTTTGTGAATAATATTTTATAATGATTCACTTTTCTTATTATTTCATCTAATTCAAATTTTTCAAGATGTCAAGTTGTCGAGCTTTTGCATGTTTGTGACTTATATCTTACTATAATTAACTTTTTTATTATTTTATCTGATTCAAAATTTTCAGTATCATTGAATAAAGCTCGTAATATTGCCAACGATGCCAGTTATACGAGCTCGGACGATATTCTTAGGGGAAGAGGATACCGAAAACCTCAACCGAAGATTTTGTCCAGCAGTGACTCCGAATCAGAAGATACGTCTAAACCTCCTCTCGAGACGAAAGGCAAGAAAAGGATGAAATTCATTGGTAAGTGATTTACGTTGCAATTAAAATAAATTTCAAGTAGTATGAAATTTGAATTTAAAATAGTGAATTCTTTTAAAAATTGATCAATACGCTTGCATTAAAATTCTGCTCCTTTGAAAACGTACAATACAAAAAAACGAGCCAAATAAAAAAAGTTGAGTCTTAAGATAGGTTCGGTTAGTTAAAAATGTCCCGTATTGAATTTGTTTCTCTCTAGAAAATCCGTTGCCCAGTTTTCCTACTGATATCGGTAGGGAAAATAATGGTGAATCGAGTGAGCGTTCTTATTCATTTGTCAATCTCCAAGAAGACAATTTTGGTGAGCCGAGCAATTTTCAAAGTAACGACGTTTTCGTCGAACGAGTTAGTACACCAAAAAACTCGTCGCAGTGTGAGCATACCCAACGAAGAAATAGGAGAATAGAAGACCTCAAAAAACACCTCTGGTGCAAAAAATCGAGACAAGTTCATGTATAAAAAGTAGTATCTCTACAAAAAGCAGATCTGAGGCAAAAAAAACCCAAAAAATTTCAAATTTACACGAAACGTCCAAAAATAAAAATTTTGAAAATCTTCAACCAAACAAAGTAGTTAAATCCGATAATAATAGACAAGTTCAAAACTTCCATTATATCCATATGAATTTTGAAAAACTTCGGCCAGATAAAATTGTTAAATCCGATAACATTAGACAAGTTCGTTTTTTCCATTATGTCTCTACGAATTACTTTGGACCAAAAGTTCACAAAAGTACCTAGTACTCTCCGCTTCATATGATTTGTCAATTTCTTCCATGTACATGTGGTAATTAAAACAAAACGGAAAGAATTTTTTCTGTTTACGTGATTAGAACCGGTACTGAACTTGTCGGGCCCGAACCCAAAGAACAAGCAATAAATATCTTAAAATTTAATTTCATTTTACCGCATTCGGGGCCCGACAAGTTCAGTACCGGTTCTAATCACGTAAACAGAAAAAATTCTTTCCGTTTTGTTTTAATTACCACATGTACATGGAAGAAATTGACAAATCATATGAAGTGGAGAGTACTAGGTACTTTTGTGAACTTTTGGTCCAAAGTAATTCGTAGAGACATAATGGAAAAAACGAACTTGTCTAATGTTATCGGATTTAACAATTTTATCTGGCCGAAGTTTTTCAAAATTCATATGGATATAATGGAAATTTTGAACTTGTCTATTATTATCGGATTTAACTACTTTGTTTGGTTGAAGATTTTCAAAATTTTTATTTTTGGACGTTTCGTGTAAATTGGAAATTTTTTGGGTTTTTTTTTGCCTCAGATCTGCTTTTTGTAGAGATACTACTTTTTATACATGAACTTGTCTCGATTTTTTGCACCAGAGGTGTTTTTTGAGGGGGATTTGTCTCCTTTTTGCAAATTATTATTATCGGCTTTATATTTCGAGATAATAAAAAAAATGAAACAATACATAACGTGCGTCGGTAAAGTAAATTTTTCGTCTTTTGGATATTCTGGAAAACAAAACAGATCATATTTGAATGCCTAGGGCCTAGAGAACTTTGAAGTTAACCGATTTTCAAATGTTTTCGAAATGGCTCTTTGATTTTATGTACTCCTGATACTTTTTCTAAAATTTTTGTCAAAATTGAATGAAATATAAATGAAATAAAATTATATAAAATTGGTTTGACACTTTTGGAAGGGCGACTGTAGTCGCCTATCGTACGGCAGTGGCATTTTATCTAGAGTGACTTCAGTCGTCCGTAGTACGTGGGAGGCATTTTATGCAGAGCGACTTCAGTCGCCCGTAGTACGTCGGTGGCATCATTTTATGCAAAACGACTTTAGTCGTCCGGAGCAACGAAAGGTGGCATCATTTTGGGCAGAGCGACTTTAGTCGTCCGCAGCAACGAAAGGTGGCATCATTTTGTGCAGAGCGACTTTAGTCGTCCGCAGCACCCAAACGTTGCATCATTTTGTGTAGAGCGACTTTAGTCGTCCGCAGCAACGAAAGGTGGCATCATTTTGTGTAGAGCGACTTTAGTCGTCCGCAGCAACGAAAGGTGGCATCATTTTGTGTAAAGCGACTTTAGTCGTCCGCAGCAACGAACGGTGGCATTATTTTATGCAGAGCGACTTTAGTCGTCCGCAGCAACGAAAGATGGCATCATTTTATGCAGAGCGACTTTAGTCGTCCGCAGCAATGAAAGGAGGCATCGTTTCACGCGGAGCGAATTTAGTCGTCCGCAGCAACGAAAGGAGGCATCATTTCACGTGGAGCGACTTTAGTCGTCCGCAGCAACGAAAGGGTTAAATGTTTTCGTCTATTTTACCGCTTTTAAAGCGATCCCGCCACTTTAACCGATTTTCAAATTTTTCAAAATGGCTCTGGTTTCATGTACTCCTGATACTTTTTCTCAAATTTTCGTTAATTTTGCCGCTTTTATTAAAGTGATCCCGCCACTTTAACCGATTTTCAAATGTTTTCAAAATGGCTCTTTGGTTTCATGTACTCCTGATACTTTTTCTCAAATTTTCGTCTATTTTACCGGTTTTATTAAAGTGATCCCGCCACTTTAACCGATTTTCAAATGTTTTCAAAATGACTCTTTGGTTTCATGTACTCCTGATACTTTTTCTCATATTTTCGTCTATTTTACCGCTTTTATTAAAGTGATCCCACCAGTTTAACCGATTTTCAAATGTTTTCAAAATGGCTCTTTGGTTTCATGTACTCCTGATACTTCTTCTCAGATTTACGTCAAATTTACCGATTTTGAGCTGTCACTGATGCGACAGAATGCCTTTGAGTGTATGGAGTTTGAAGCTGTGTATATACACACCATGATTTGGCTCTTTTTCATGTGCCCGCACCTAGTTGCTTCGAGAAAAGATACACGTTAGCGCTCGCGCCCAATTCATACATGAACTTGTCTCGAGACACTACCGTGTCTCTTGATACGCCATCCCCAAAAAATTCAATGCCCATTTTTCCTATCAATGTAGGTAGAGAAAATAACTGTATATCGGGTGAGCGTCGCTATTTAGATGCCAATCTTCACGATGGAAGTTTTGATGAGCTTAACAATTTTGAAGTCAACAACGTTTTCGACAGACGAGATAGTACTCCAAATTGGAGAAAAGATAACGCGCCATCCAGATTTTCAAATTACCCAAACACTTCAAAATATGATCAGAAAAGATGTTCTTCCGAGTCATTCCCATCAACATCAAAAGGACGCACTCATGCACCGAAATCATCAGAACGTGAGCACCCGCTGATTGGGAGAAATGATTATGTACCATCCAGCTCATCAAATGCTGCAGCTTATCGGGAAAGAAGTTTCTCGGAATATAATGAATCGACATCCAGATCTCGACATTCGCAAGAATATCGCAGCTTGTATGAGGTCACAGACAGGGAACTTTTGGAGAAAATATTCGGTATGTACCATAAAATTTGTTTTCTTTTATATATTGATAGAAAAAAACAAAAGAGAAAAACAGATGAGCACAAAATATTAATCAGTATGTCATTAATTTGTTGAATTCTTTGTTGGTCGTTGATGATATTTTTATTTTTCCTTGGTTTTTTTATTTTTCGGCCAATATATACAAAAGTTTTTTCCTTTCTTGTTGTTTTATACGTTTCGATCAATTATTGCTGATCATCTTCAGTATTTGTTCATTATTGTATATGCTTATTTTGTTACAGTTTTTGCTTCATTTTAAATTTAAATCCTTGTTGTCATTTCTTTAGATGAAAACTTAGATTTAAATTAATTTATGATATAAATATTGTTTAGTATTTTTTCCTTTCGTTTCATAAATTTTGTAGCAACAACTAGTTTATATTATTAATTTATTCGATAATTTTCTTGTGATTGATGTTTAATCGTTACAGTATAATAGAAAGATACACGACCAAACATCAATCACAAGAAAAAGTATCGAATAAATTAATAATATAAACTAGTTATTGCTACAAAATTTATGAAACGAAAGGAAAAAATACTAAACAATATTTAAATCATAAATTAATTTAAATCTAAGTTTTCATCTAAAGAAATGACAACAAGGATTTAAATTTAAAATGAAGCAAAAACTGTAACAAAATAAGCATATACAATAATGAAAAAATACTGAAGATGATCAGCAATAATTGACCGACACGTATAAAACAACAGGAAAGGAAAAAACTTTTGTATATATTGGTGGAAAAATAAAAAATCAGTATGTCATTTATATTACAGATAAAGTGAGAACGCTGGAGAGAACAATGGCAACGTGGTCCTTAGATATCCGGGATATAAAAGAAAGAGTGGACACAGTGAGATCAATTCCTCAGAAGTGTCGACCATCAAAGGAGCTGATCAAACTTTTACCTCTAAAAACCACAGATGACATTAAAACTTTTAATGAACGTTTGAATGATGGAAAATTTCAAGATAATTTCGTAAGTTCATAATCTATAGGCGAATATCTATGAATTTTATCAACATATTCATTTTTTGATGTAATAATCAGAAGTTAAAACTTTGATACTTTTGTTACAGAGAACATTCATTTGTCAAATTGGAGGCCATTCACCGGAACAAAATACAGGGAACGTATTAGCGAGAATATTTGAAGACGAACTTGCTACAGAGTGCTCGTGGAAAGGCCGCAACAATAATTTCGGTGTTTGCGATTTATTGATCATAACTATAATACGAGGTGTGTTTCTATTATAGTAAAAAAATGGTTATTCAGCATAGACAACAGAAATTTACCATTTTTGTTTCTTTCAGAAGAATTAATGAAGACACAAGCACCGTATCAAGAAGTAAAATTCAACGATGTATGCTCGTCCTGGTTTATATTCGCCAAACAGCGCCTTACGCGAACCGAGACAAAAAAATCTAAGCAGGACAATCGTAGAAATCACGCGCGAGAGTAAGACATGCACAGCTATAGCTATTCAGGTGCAATATAGCTGCTATTATTTATGATAGTTTTTGTTTTTGAATACTTTTATTTGAAATTTTGATAAAAAAATGTTACTATAATTCAATATATAACATGATGTTTTTAAGACAATTTTGATAACATTACATACTTTGACAATTGTTTGTGTCAATTTTTTTATACCAAAAATTGTGAATCTAAAAGTGATTCTTTTTATACCAAAAATAATATAATAAATATAAAATAATAAAACGTTGTCGTCTACCATTTCGTACCGTTCAATACCATACCACCATACCGTTTATTTTCGATTTTAGAAGCGTACCTGCAATGTATATATAATATTATCAAAACTTCGTCAGTTATGTTGCAGTAATGTAACAAATGTTATGTTACTTGTTACATTCCTGAAGCGGAAATAGTAACTAACCAGGAAGTTACATGTAATGTTCATGCAACATTACCGGTAATTTTTGTTACATTGCTGTTGGGTTGTAGCAACATAACTGTGTTCACTGGGTTACTGTTTTCGATATTTTCCATGAAATGCTATGATACGTGTATACAGGAAAAAGGGAAGAGTCACAGCAAAGTGTTACACAAGGTATAAAGCTAGCTGTTCAGTAAAAGATTGAAATTTGGAAATTAAAAAGCGAAGAGATTCTATCCAAGATCTTGCGCACTCATAATGCAATCGACATACTCATCTTTGCAGATACGTATGATGCTGTAAGTCTAAATGAAATAGTTTCGAATTTTATTTGTAATCATAAGCACGAGTTCCAAGGTTCAGTACTTAACAGGATGCTAGCATATCCACATCTTTTATCAAAAATTTGGAAAATTTGTTTGCGTTCAGAAATGAAGTAATTGAAAACTTGATACTTCCTTACAAAGTATTTTATCTTTGATGGTCATACAAAGTTTGTGATTTTCTTCGACAGAATATTTATATAAAAACTGTTAAGAATTTGATTTTGTAGTTATGTATAGTTGGAAATAACGAGGGCATTCCGCTATTATAGGAGCACGTAATTCTGTATTTATGACCATGTTTAAAGCCGACTTGCAAAAACCTGGAAAAATATAAGTTAATGTTTTCGACACTACTTTTGATATTTTCCATGAAATTGAGAGATAATTGTACACACTTCTCAATCGCATGCAAATTGGAAAAAATTAATTTCGCATAGTAATAATTGTAAAGAATGTTATTAATAAATTGTTGAAACAAAATTGCTGAACATATTTATTTATGGTATGTCAACTTTTTTTATGTATATGATTTATATTCACGTATAAATTTTTTCAGTTTTTTATCCTTGGTTTAAATTGTATCTTTTTCTACACATTTTTCACATATAAAAAAAAATCCAAATCAAAGATAAAAATCTGAGACAATTCATACGTATTCAGAAAAACGAACGAATCACTTTCATAAAAAAAAATTGAGTTATATATGCGTTATATATTGAGTTATATATGCGACACAGCGTGCTGTAATATTGTACCCAATTCGCCAACATACTACCACAAAAAGTCTATCTGGGAACCCCTTGGCCTACACGTCATCTGCCGATCGCTCGTGCCATAGTAAACAAGAAAGTCGGTCGCACGTGTGCCCGAACTAGTGCAAAATGTATACATGTATATTTCGGGGTAACAAATGGAATTGTAAAATAAAAAATTCCTCAACACGAGTCAGACTCGTAGTTTTCGCTTATGGCGCAAATTCTTTACCACGAGTCTCACTCGTGGTTATAGGCCAAAGGGTTAATATTCCCTAAATCGTCTTCCTTGGTTTTGTTTATTAATAGTTTTTGCTTCCACTTGAGTCACATTTTGCGGTTACCCAAATGGAATGCTAACAATTCTAGCCAATTCAGAGAATTATCTAGACGCAAATAGGCATAGCATAATGTTCCTACAATTAGAAGAAGGATAATATAGAAAAAGGAATGAGGAGTATTTATAGGTATACGACGCTATTTCATAACATTAGTGTTTACAATGTATGTATGTAAAACAAAAGAGGTAAGCTTATCAATATTTCATAACATTAGTGTTTACAATGTATGTATGTAAAACAAAAGAGGTAAGCTTATCAATAGATCCATTCGTAAAGTGTTGTAGCTTGAGGTATGTATTCGATTAAAGACGGGAGCGGGGAGCCATCGGGAATTTCCCCCTTCATTTACTCACACTATCGCACCGTATCCGTGTGCTTGATTATGAAAAGATTTGTTAATGTTTTAATGAAATAAAAGTTTCAGAATCAACCCAGAAACAGATTAAATACCTACCCCTATTACTAAGGTAGTTATTGAGCGAAACATGATTGACAGTTTCAACTTAATTTCTTTTTTTCTGTTCTAGGAAAAATTATGAAAAAAATCTGCAATACTGTAGTTAGTGTGTTATATATCATAAAATTTTTTCAGAGCTTTTGGCTGAAAGATCTATTTTTTTTAAATTACAAAAGTTTCAATATTCAATTTTGTAATTAACATTATCAAGTGACAAACTTGATATTTTTACGGTAGAAGCTTTTTATAATGCCTACTAATTTCTCATTTTTTCCGATTTTTGGAAATGGTGCAACAAAATGAAGAAAAATTTTTAATTGCTTTTCTCTCATTTTACTCTGTATAGAAGTAACCATAAGTCAAGATTGTAAATCTTAGCAATTCTCTTTGATACAAGTGAGAAGCTAATTATAATTGGTAATAATGGATCGAATTATTTACTGCAGAATAATATCTTGAAATGTAAAAACAAGATGAATCCTTTCAAAGTAACGTATATTTCTGGTAAATGATTACACTCTAAGAAATATACATATTTTATATAACTGAAGTAAGTATTTCAATTCTAAGAACTATCACGGGCAATTGTTTTAATTTTTAAATGCCACATATTTCATAAAAAAAATATTTCAACTCTACCAACTGTTACAAATACTTTTGTAATTTTAATCAAAAACAACTATTAGAAGCATTTTTTTGTTCTTTTAATAACTAAAAACTGCCCATAACAATTGGTAGATTTGAAATGTTTATTTCATGAAATACATGGCATTTATAATAATATAAAAGAACGCTATTGCGCCGCTTCGCAATTTTTTATTTGGATACAAAAAAAGACCTCTGACACTAAAACGGTTAAGTAATATAAAATGTGTATATTTCTTACAGTATAATCATAATACCAAAAATATACGTTACTTTGAACGGATTCATCTTATTTTTACATTTGAAGATATTGTTCTGCAGGAAATAATTCGCTCCATGTTTACAATTATGTATGTAGCTTCTCACTTATATCAAAGAGAATTGCCAGAATTTACAAACTTCACTAATGGTTACTTCTCTACACACTAAAATGAGAAAAAATTATTCTTTTTTTTCACTTTGTTGCACCATTCTCCAAAATCTGCAAAAAATAGGAATTAGTAAGCATTATAAAAAGCTTCTACCGTAAAAATATCAAGTTTGTCACTTGACAATTTCAATGAAAAATTGAATATGTAACTTTTGTAATTTTTTAAAAATAGATTTTTCAGCCAAAAATTGTGAAAAAATTTCACGATATATAACACACTAACTGCAGTATTGCAGATTTTTTTCATAATTTTGTGTATAGATTTCTTCTTAAAAATTCAATAAAAACTGTAACATTATAATCCTTTGTAATGCATTTCATTTGATTTTATACAACTGTAAAACTTTGAGAAAATTTTGGGACTGTAAAAGATTAAGTATATAGAAAACAACATACCAGAACCTTTACTAGGCATACATTAATTCTTAGAAAACTTAATCCAACTATATCGTAATCATTAAAAGAATATAATTAACATAATACAAAATAACGAAATATTACATTAAATAATATTCGCATCGAAAATTAAAAAACTGATCTGTTTTCATCAAAATAAATGAAAATATGGATCAATATTTAATGTACTTTGAATTAAGCCGATATTATTATATGTAGAATTATGTTTACAAAAACAATTTACTAAAGAATTATTACTGAAATGATCGAAACGTATAATTATATTACGTAAAAATTTAGTATTTTAACGTGTTATAATTGTATAATCTCTATAAACTTGAAATCGAACATTATAGCGATTAAGTGGACGGATTAAATTGACGTCAGTTCCCTGAAGCCTTATGAAGCTTTCAGAAAAGTTGAAATGCCTTTCAAAAGTCATGAAATACTTTCGTTGAAGAACCAACTTCTGAAAAGAAAGGAAGAAAAATACTTATTTGCTTAAAGAATAAGCATTAAACTAACATTCTCTGAATGTGAAGCACAAAAAAGTATCGAATTAGAAGTAAATTGACTGTTGAAAAATTAAAGAAATCTTTTTAATAGCCTCATACATAATATTTGAAGGATTTCTGCCTGTGCCTGCATTATAATCATTGGCTATTAAAGATTTTGTATGTAAAAGAGGCTGGAAGAGCTGTGAAGAGCATTGCCTGTTTCGTTAGTTTCGTCTGCGCTATTTCAATGGAATTCTAATTATCGACTAGCAAACGTAGCAAACCTAATAAAACAGTTTTGAGATAAGAACATCGACTTTATTTTCTAAACTTTATTTTAAAACTTTATTTGGAACGTTAAGCTTAAACGTTAAACTTTATTTCAAACAACTTGATATAAGAAATATAAGTTTTTTATCAAACAATGACTGATTGAAAATAACTAACCGAAAACGTATAACATAGGTGTGATGAACGTAATCCGCGACAGTGAGCAAAATAAATATAATACGACTGCAATTGGTTATTTAAGATAAAACAATTTTGTTGCGTGAATAATCAATAAAATACAATAAAATTTGCTCCGTCGCCGAAACGGACGTCGTTGATGACGATACCGATACCGATGCCGATGCCGATGCCGGTACCGACGACTTTTTGACATTGGCACGCGTTGAAGAGGGTACGATTGCATTACCGATGCAAGTACGTACCTAATTTTATTTTCCTTTCCGTTTTCGTTTTTTTGAAGACAGATTTCGATGTTTTCTCCAAATTTTTCATAAGTAAAAACATCGATGACTTCTGCAGAAATCTTTCATGAAGCCATAACAAAAGCAACCCAAGAAGACGAACAATGAACACCTTTATTTTTTTCCTTCTGCATAAGCAAATTCCAAGTGACCAGCGCATGCAAAAATTTCTCAAGAAAATCTCGCTCGAGAAACCCGAAACTTCTTAATTTCATAAACTTCCCAAACTCATAAATTCGAGTTGGCACTTGGCAAAATTCAAAAGCTAAGAAACGTTTTGTCCATTCGCAAATTAATTTCTATTCCAATTTCTATTTCAATTTCCATTTCGATTTTAAATATTAATTCTATTTCTACTTCCAATACTAATGACACAATTCCATACCCCAACTTTAGACGTAACAGAAATAACGAAATATTTTAATATTTAATCGGAAATCGGAGGAATATTTTCATCTTTTATTGAAAATGTTACAGAATAGTTTCATCTTTTATTGAAAATGTAACAGAATAGTTTCATCTTTTATTGAAAATGTAACAGAATAGTTTCATCTTTTATTGAAAATGTAACAGAATAGTTTCATCTTTTATTGAAAATGTAACAGAATAGTTTCATCTTTTATTGAAAATGTAACAGAATAGTTTCATCTTTTATTGAAAATGTAACAGAATAGTTTCATCTTTTATTGAAAATGTAACAGAATAGTTTCATCTTTTATTGAAAATGTAACAGAATAGTTTGATCTTTGATTGAAAATGTAACAGAATAGTTTCATCTTTTATTGAAAACGTAACAGAATAGTTTCAGGACATTTTTTCACCAGATGATTGATTAACAGACAATAGACATTAACAGAAAAGTAATCGTCACATGGCTTCCAGTACATTGCTTTAAGGGGGAAAAACAGTGTGACAGTAGTAGAAATAGGCGATATTTTTGATATTTTTTTTAATTCACTCATGTACTCCACAAATGTCAGTGTGAAAGGGTTAAAGAATACGTACTTTGAACTTCGTTTAAAAATTTTTTTTATAATGAAATATACATATATTTTGTAGTTGGTCGCTGTAAATACGCTGCACGGAAGAGGCGCACCTTACTGGTTGTCATCATAACTCGCCTATTGATGATCCGAAAATCAAAAGGAAAACACTGTTTTAGTCTATATAAGTATGGCTTCAGTTAAGCGTTCGAATTTTTTTATATATTCATATTTACTATTTTTTTTTATCTCTGAAAGGAAGATTTTTTTGGTTCTCCTTTTTAGGAATTTTCTTTAGGGAATAGCAATTTTAACAATTCGTTTTTCAAAAATCGGGTACGCTTAACTGAAGCCATACTAATGTAGATTAAAACAGTGTTTTCCTTTTGATTTGTAGATCATCGATAAGCGAATTGTGATGACAACTAGTAACGCGCATCTTCCGTGCACCGTATTACAGCGACCACTATAAATGTACAACAAAATATATATTTCTTTATTAAAAAATTTTTAAACAAAGTTCAAAGTACGTATTCTTTAACCCTTTGACACTGACATTCGTGGAGTACACGAGTGAATAAAAATAAAATCATAAATATCGCCTATTTCTACTACTGTCACACTGTTGTTCCCCCTTAAAATACGCTGGATAAAGTTACAAGGGTCCAAACACCCTCATATAATTGAAATGTGACTGTAATGAAAATAGAAAATTTAAATTTAAGAAAATGAATATAAGAAAATCTGTAGTGTATAGACCGCAGTTTGAAAAATCTGCCAAATCTCCATGACTCCTTACTCTCTTTTTGGAAAGAATCTGTGCAGATTCCACTGGCGTTGTAGCTGAAACAACAAAAAACAATGCGATTTGTAGAAATGCCCCTTCTTTGACTGTAGGTTTCAAATAAATGTATCGATTTCTTCAGCCTTCGGTCTTTTAGAAATTATTTATTTCAAAATTATGTTGATGTTTCGACAACTGATGACAACGTATTAGTTGTCGAAACGTCAACATAATTTTGAAATAAATAACTTCTAAAAGACCGAAAGACAGAAGAAATCGATACATTTATTTAAAATGTAATTTAAAATAAATCTATCGAGTAAAATTGCAGACATTCACCATTGCTCTTTTATCTTCTGATCGTATTGCGAACTTAGTTAAAAATTTAAAGAACTCTTCGAATGTATTCCTATCGTTCTCTGTGGGCAACACATTTTGCATGAAGATACTAAAGAAATAATCCTTTCTGCGTAGCAAATACTGTAATCGGTATTTTAGTTGGAAAGGGGTGAAGACAGCCATTTCGGGGTAAATCCTTCTCATCTCCTCGAATATCTGCAAGTAAAAAATATATACCGAGTGAAGCACGAATCGTGATAAGTAAAAACCATGAAGATAAAAACATAAAACCATGAAGACAAATGTGGAAGAAGAAGAAACAGAAACAGAAGACCCTTTATGGAATGAGTGTGGGAATTTTTGAAGTAAGTAAAAAAAAAGTTACAACACCTTTTATAGCGTAATTTTGCTTTTTGTTTTGTTTTTTAGTTTAAAAAATCCATAACTTTGTAATTTTTTTTCTTTTCAGATTCCCACACTGATGCTATAAAGGATGGTCTTCCAACGAAAATGAGTAGCAAAAACATACTCACTTTCAACCCCTTCACTCTCAGCCAATTTACATCTAGCATTAGATATTTAATGTAATTGTAGTCCATGATTCGCGAAAATTTCGGTCGTGGTTTTCTGAAGCGTTTTATGTTCCGGAAGTTGCGAAACTGTTCGGTGACCTTTTCCATTTGTTCCAACAATGGCGGCATTCCCAAAGGATCAAGATTTTCATTATTATCAATCGATTCGTTTTGTTCCGTTGTTGCTTCGGAAGAAGCAATCGAAATGATATCACAATCCTGCTCGCTGTTCAACTCTACACTCGCCTCGCCCCTACTTGCGGACGTTCCAGTAGTGTTGACACTGGTTGAATCGGTGGGACAGCCAGTGTTTAAAAAACTAATTTCATTGGCCGAATCATTGTCAGTCCGCCGAGACGACAAAGTTTGTTTTTCTTGTGAATTCTGTAAAAAAAAAAACACGTATATTAAACAAAAATTCACATGTTTTAAGGGGGGGTTCTGCGTTGTAGAACCCAAAGAGTAGGTGATATTTTCGAATTTTTCTATAAAAAAACGATTGAACGGGTTTATTTGAAATCTGGGAAGTTGTTTCATTGTACCCTTGAGTATTATTACAAATTTTTATGAGGCTCCACAAAAAAAAGTACGTGTGTAGAGCGTCGATTGCATAACGTTGAGAAAAAAACGGCTCGTGCTGGCGTTGAAGGAAAGTGTCCTATGGTTTATCTGAAAAACAAAAAGGAAAAGGGATTCTTAATCTGCAGGAACATGGCTATCTATGGTACTAGAACAATTTAGAAAAATGAAAAACTGTTAAAATGGCAGCCTTTTGTAAAAAAAGTTCGAATTTCATCCAAAAATCAGATGGAATTATTTAAATAAAAAAAGAACGGTAACAGATACAGCCATAATTCTAGTACCATAGATAACCATGATCATGCAGATTAAGAATCCCTTTTCCTTTTTGTTTTTCAGATAAACCATAGGACACTTTCCTTCAACGCCAGCACGAGCCATTTTTTTCTCAGAGTTCTGCAATCGACGCTCTACACACGCACATTTGTCGTTTATAGCCTCATAAAAATTTGTAACAATACTTAAGGGTATTGATTTTTATGTGTATTAATCAATGCAAATTGTACAAAATCGTGATCAATTGTTAATAAATGATGTATACTCAGATTTTTTTCAATAAAAAAACATACTTTTGAATTTTTATTTTGATATTTACTTCCGTTACAATCTTCTTCACTTTTTAATTGTTTTCATTTGCAACAGGGCACCTGAAATTGTCAAAATCTGACCACGACTGTCGGAAAAATTTTGATGGAAGTGCGAAGGCGATGGAAGCTGATGCTGGTGTCCAGTTAGTAGTTAATAGTAAAATACTTCAAGAAGCTAACTTAAAAGTACGTGTTGTCGTAGGAGATGAAGATAGCAGTACTATCTCAGCTATAAACAAAGCGAGTAGTAGTTTCGTTCACAAACTAGCAGATAACAATCATCTTGTCAAAAAAGTTGTAAATGATTTATATAAATTATCAGAATCCTTTAAGGAGTTGAAAAAGAAAGGTGTAATAGGTTATTTAAAAAAGTGCTTTACCTACGCTTTGTCACAAAACAAAGGGGATAGTCGTAAATTAGCCACCTCAATCATGTGCATACCTGATCATATATATGGTAGCCATGAAAATTGCGGTGAATGGTGTAAGCATGATAAGGAGGGCCACAAACAAACTATCACCTTATCAGACCAATCGACATATAATGAATTAAAGTCGACCTTTTCAAAATACGCTAATAATGCTAAAAAATTTTGTGCAACTGCTTCTAGTCAGGCAAATGAAAGCCTTAACAGTATTATAGCTTCAAAAACTTCGAAAAATAAGTCATACAGTACAAGCGAATCTTGTGATTTTCGAGTAGCAGCGGCTGTTTTATCCAAAAATGTTGGTGATATTAGTTTAATTCAAGTTAAAAAAAGTTTAGGATTAGAGTGTAGTACAAGATCGGAAGAATTTTTAAAAAAATGTGATGTATGAAGAAAAATAAAGTCAGCCTTAAAAATAAGAAAAAAAGCTAAGTTAAGAAGAATCCAACTGACAAAAGTTCGAGAAAACATGAGAAAGACCAAAGAAAGAAAAGAAGGTGTAATGTACTCTACAAACTGTGGAATAATTAATAATGTAAACTGTGATGCATATGTACATATTTCAATTATTACAAACTAGTGTAAACTCTGCTTTTCACGATGCACTGTACTACGTCCAAATTTAAAGCCAAACTATTGAGTTTTTTAAGTATAAGAGATAATAATTATAAAAGATAATAATTATAAGATAATAATTATAAGATAATAATTATAAGATAATAATTATAAGATAATAATTATAAGAGATTAGTAACAAATAAACAAAGTTTATCTGATTGTACTCAGCAAATTGTTAATAATAATAAAGCTACTAATGGCTTAGATCACTTAGATGCATTGAAAGAATGTGTGGTAATATATTATCGGTTTTTAAGATTCAAAAGAAAAATTGTTTAATTATTTATTTAATTTAGAATAATGATTTTAATTATTTTAATTATTTAATTTAGAATATTATTATTGATTAAAAAAACAATATTGTAAAAAACTATGTACACACCTGTGACATTTTCTGAAGAAAGACTTTGTATCCACTAAGGCACGACACTAGTTGCACGTGTGAACGATAACACGAAACTGAAACGTTTTAGTAGCGGACAAAAGAAAGGGGAAGTTTCGTTAAGAAAAAAACTGAAGCGTGCGACTATTTCTTCAATGCGAGAGACAATGAAGGGGAGAATGTCAACAAACATTGCATAAAAGCGGAACGCCGACTGCATGTGTCACGCACGCTTTGGAGCTAAACCGCTGTCTACATACAGGGTGGCCATAAAGTAAGTATCACTTTCAAAATTCGATATCTCAGACACCGTAAGAGAAAACCCTATAATCATATATATCGTTTTATTCAGGGTAAAATGGGCTTCCTTCCGAAAATTTTTTCAGATTTTCTGGTGCACTTTAGGAAATCTCTTAAATTTGACCATTTTTTCTGATTCTACTCGATTCAGAAAAAATGGTGAAATTCCAGTGATCTTTCAAAGTGCATCAAAACATCTGGAAAAATGTGAAAAGAAATCACATTTAAACCTGAATAAATTCATATACATAATAGCATGGGTTTTCTCTTACGGTGGGTGAAATACAGAAATTTGAAAGTGATACTTTCTTTATGACCACCCTGTTGTGACGTGGCATTTTGCCACCTCTCCAGGTGGGAGCACTTTTTTTTTTCTCTTTCTTTTTTTTTTTGTTTCTTTTCTCTGTTTTTTTTGCCTTGTCGTTATCGATTATTTTTATTAAGGATTACTATTGATTTTATTGGCGGCTATGGCGAAGTCCAGGGATCTCCCTGAGAGGAGGGGGACCCTTAAACCTTAGTTAAGCGCCTTTATCGTAGTTCTTTTCTTTACGTCTTTTTTTTTATTCTATGATCATGTTGTTTTCTTCTTGTGCGTACCGTATCGAAATTGATTGTATCATATTCTTTTTTTTTTTGTTGTTTAGCGCTATTTCTATTATGTAAGATTGTTTTTTTTTGGAATTTATTGAGTATTTGTGCGAAACCGTGCGCGTTATTATTAGCTCCATGTAAGAATAGGTGAGGGCACAGCCTCCCTTTTCCCCCTACGCTGAAACCCTCTTTCCTCCCACGCGAATTCCCCCTTTTCCCTTTTTGGACCCTAAAGAATTAGTCCCGTTGCGGTACCCTCGTCCGCGGATCCCTTATCGCCGGACAGCCACGAATCGAGATCTACGCCGATAAGGAAGGCTCCCCAGCGACGAGTCCTAGGATAATGCAGAAATTTCGAGGCGGTTATCGACCCGAAGATCCACGGAAAGAGGTCAGCACCTCTTGACCTAATTGAGTTGCGGACCCCCCAGGAAGGGGAAATTGGAGCATGGAGGTCCCGCAAATTTGCGGTGACCTCCAGAGAGATACTTGGACCGCCGAGCCGTGCCACGTAAATTTGTGAAGTTGATCCTGTGCCGCCTTGTTGAAAAAAAAAAAACAGAAAAACGGATTTTCTTTTTGGCCCTAGTGGTTTTCTCTTGTGGGTGTCGTGCGAGCGTGACCCTCTCGAGTCCCGGATTTTGGGAGACGAGCCTGGAGCCGACCCGCTGGAGCGGAGGCAGAGTGCCCACCACGCCATCGACGTGAAATCCGGCGAAAAAGGTAGCGAGAAGGGTACCGTACCCTTTCTCGTTTCTTATTCCCCCTTTTATTCGCTCTTTTCTTTTTTTTGTTCCCGCTCTCGTTATCCCTTGTGAAGTTTTTTTTTGGTTTCCGTCCCTTTTCCGATTTCGTTGAGCCCCCATCGCGTCTTTTCTGTCCCCCTCTTGATCACCCCCCTTGTTATCTTTAGCTGTGCCCTATTGCGATCGTGTTGTAACACGGTTTCGCGTTTTTTTTTCTTTACTTGCGAATTTCTCTCTTCTTTTTTGTTTTTTTTTTTGTGTGCGTTATATTTTCAGATTTTTCTTTCGCGCGTCCCCTTTTGCCTCTCAGTCGCGAACTTTATTAGCTTTTCTTTTGTTTTTTTGTTGTAGTGCAGCGTGCCTCATTTTCAGTGTTTTGATTTTCACGGCGTTTTTTTTCTTTTCTTTTCTTTTCTTTTTCCCTTGTACCGCGAATTCATTCTTTTTTTTTATTTCACGAAATTATAGTTGTAGTTTTTGTTATCAATAAACTGCGCCGCTGCGCCTTTTTTTTATTTCCGCGTGAGTCTCCTTTTTTTTTATGAGAAGGAGGCAGGATCCCCTCTGGGACTCCTGCCCTCCCTGAGTTCGCCGAGCCCCCCCTTTACTCCCTCTCGTGATTGTGGTTTCTCTGTCTGTATTTTTTGTTTTCAGGAGTTTCTTTTTTTTTGTTTGTTTCGATTTCTTGCGTACCGCGTCAGAACCCCAAAAAAAAGGATCCTGACTGGCGCCCAACAACCCCTTGGAGCTCTTACGAGCAAGGGTGCCCTCCCTATAACGACCCTTACCCTCACGGGAAGGGACGAAGGGGCAGGATTTGTAAACGCCGGTATCTCCGTGTCCACCTAGAAAGGGGAAACGGGGAGATCGGCGGTCGCAAATTTTTGGCGCCCAACGTGGGGCCCATTTTTTCTAAAACATTTTTTTTTTCCCTTTTTCGAGATCTTCATTGCTGTTATTTTCAAGAATTTCATTACTGTATGTGTGTTTTTTTTTGCTGCGAGTCCATGCCAAGCCTTGATCCCCCTATTAGAGCATTGTAAATTTACGAGAATTCGAAAAGGAATATTCTAGAACATTTATGTTTCGTGAATATTCCTTTTCCTTATAGATAATAACTTCCAGCGTTAAAGTTTTTTTCTTGGAATTTCTAACGGTCGCCGGATCGAACGATCTTGTTTGTTTTGATCGCGACAAAGCCCGTAGCGTGAGAGCCGGTAGAGCGACGGAGATAGCGAGAGGCATTGTTCTCGGAAGTCGCCGATACCTCGCTCTATTCTTAGTCATTTCGGTTAATATTAAGAAGAAATTTATATTTAGTAGCGCGAGGCGATAAATAGAGATATATTAAGTCGGAATTCTTCTTTTTCTCCCCCTCACCCTTTTCTTTCTTTTCAGGTAGTAACGGCGATTTTCGAACTTCGAAAAGTTCGAGAACGTCGTTCTTACAAAAAATTTTTTTTTTGTTTAGATTATTGCGCCCTTTTCAGGTACCCCTTCAGTTACGAGTATTTTTACTATTATTATTATTTTCTTTTTCTTTTTTTTGGACGCCGCGTGCGAGTTTTCTTTGTTTTTTTTTCTCTTTCCTCCCTTTTTTAGCTTTTCTTTTTCTTTCTCGCCCCTTTGCGCCTTGCCTAGAGGAATCCGATGGATTCCTCTAGCGTTTCCAGCCTCCCAGGGGCCGATGGTCCCCTGGTTCAGGCGGAAAGGGCTGCCCGCCGATATATTCGATCCCGAACACCCCTAGAGCTCATCCGCATTTTGGATTTTGAGCGACTAAACGTGCAGGGACACACTCGGACCCTTCAGGATCGATTCGTGCGGTTCTCTTTGCGCAAGGATTTCGGGGACCAAGCCGCCCCTTGGGACCCCGAAGAGGATGAAAGGGGGATTGAGTTCCCTGCCACCCTTATAGGGGGTGAAAGGGAGATCTCCACCGATCATCTGCCGCGAAATACCTCGGTAGTAGAATGCAGTACCGTCGCTACCCCTACTAGTGCCCCCCCAATTATGGCCCCTATCGCACCCCCTCGTACCATTATTCCCGAAATACCTTTAGCTCTCCCCTCCCTGCATGACCCATTTCCCCCTTCCCCTCCAATTACCACCTTTGCTACCCTGCCAGTAGGTGGGACGAGTACCACCTCCACCCTTATCTTTTCTCGCCCCTTAAGTTCCGCTTTCGCCCCCCCCTACTACCGTACAACCCCCAACCTTTTCCTATTTTTCCGATTTCGCTCCCGCCCCCTACACCCTATTCCCTTCCACCCTGCCCCCAACAACCCAACAGATCCCTCCTGTTCCAGTTGGTGTCCCTCGTACAGAGGGTGGTGGTCCCTTGAGGGGGGCCCCCACTACTTCTGTAGGGCTTTCGCGGGCCGTGAATTTTTCGCGCCGCCCACCCTTAATGGAAGTACCTGTAAGTCGAGATTTGCGACGGCCCTCCTGTTTGAGAGCCGACCCTCGACAGAAATCCCGTGTAGAAGCACCCCGCGTACCCCGTCTCCCTTCTGAGGAGGATTCCGAAGAGGAACCCTTCTCGGAAGGTCCATTGTTACCCCCCGAATCTCATCTCCCCCCCAGAATCAGAAACCCCCCGTTGCCGCGTAGTGAACGGTCCCGTCGCGTATCGGACTTACGGTCCAGCACGCGAGTAGCAGACAGCTGGCCCCATAGGACTCGGGAATCCTCGTCCTATTGGGACCGATATAGAGGGGCCGAACCTCCGGTTGAAACCGAATCGGAGGAAGAATTTATGGAGTATCGGGGTTCTCGCCGTAGATGTTCTCGTTCCCCTGAGGGTTCGGGGTGGACGACTCTCCCCTTTGGCACGACGTCGGCCATTGCCCCAAAAGGGGCGTACGACGTCTTGCGGAAGTGGGGGGTCTCGTTCTCGGGCACCCCAGGGGACGATCCCGAAGATTTTCTCGCCCTGTTAGAGGAGTGCGGACAGGCGGGAAATTTTTCCCCCATGGAAATTATTGCGGCGGTCCCCATGGTGATGAAGGGCACTGCGAGGAAGTGGTGCCGCAATGCTCGGAAGTACTGGGGATGTTGGGACGATTTCGTCTCCTCATTTCGTGGGCAGTTCGCCAAAACCGACTTTCAAAGTCGGTTGAGGAGCGAAATCTACCAACGGACCCAGGCTGAGGGCGAACCGGTATCCGAGTTTCTCACGAAACTACAGGATGCCATGGGGAAATTACGGCCTCCCCTTCCGATTAGTGAGCGGCTTAACATAGCCTGCCTCAACCTCCACCCGGATTACCAGAAGGATGTCCAGAGGAAGGACGTCCACAGTTTTCGGGAGTTGAGGGAGAGAGCCCAGGTTGTGGAAGCCTGGCTAGGTAGGAGGAAGAGGTATCAGCCTCCCTCTTTTACCGCCGATCTCGTGTACCCCTCCCTAGCGCCCGATCTAACGTACCGTAAAGCTGCCGCGAAGAATCTTGCCGCCCCCGTTTGCGAGACTTCGAGTAGTCCTTCCGATGGGGAGGCTTCCGGGAAGAAGTCCCGGAAGAAGAAGAAGAACTCGCGGAGACGCGTGGCCCTTCCAGTCGCAAACCCTATAACCCCCGCAACCCTTAGCACCCCAAAACCCGAACCCGTTATCGCTGCCGAATCCCCCCGTGTTGCGCCCACCCCAAAGATCCCTAACCTAATGGATCTCAACCTCACTCCCGTTCCTGTTTCCGCCCCCATGTCTCCGGCGGAGATGGCTTATTGGCAAAATAAGCAATCTCCACCCCGCCCAGCCCCAGCTGATCGTCGAGAGGCCCTCGCGCGGGAGAAATGCTGGAACTGCCACCAGGCAGGGCACCGGTATGCAGATTGCCCGTCCCCTAGGGGACGTTTTTGTTATAGTTGTGGTGAACCCGGTATCACCATTCTCTCCTGCGCGCGGTGCCTCCCGAAGCGGGGAAACGACCTGCGAGGGCAGCGTTAAAGGTCTTGGCGCTGTCCTCCCGGATCGAAAGGCTCCCTTACGCTTCCGTTCCGCGTTCCGACATTTGCGAGGTCCCTTCTGACTTCGCGCCCTTAGAGGATACCGATAATGCTTCCCTTTGCCGTTATGCCGTTTCCCTATCTAGTGATTCCCGTTCTACGTACACCGTGGATGAAGACCTTCACCTTTCGTTTGTTTCCGATTTCTCAGGATTATCCCCTATCGCGACTCTTGGCGACGACCCCCGTTTCTACCTCCCCGTTGAGATTTTAGGTACCGAATACCCCGCTTTGGTAGACTCGGGCGCGTCCCACTCTTATTTAGGACCCCGTCCCGCTCAGTATCTGTCCCGATATATGACTCCGGTGCAGCTCTCTCTAGCCGTAGCGAACAATGAACGAGTCGCCATCACCGGGATGGTGACCCTTCGCATCGAGCTGGAGGGAACTCCCCACGACATCCTTTTTAGAGTTGTTCCAACCCTAGGATACGACTGTATCCTAGGGATGGACTTTTGCGAAGCCTTCCGGTTACAGATTGACTTCGGTACGGCTACTTGGGCCCTTCCTACGGGAGTCCCAAGGGCCTTTCGCACGAATAGTATTGGTGATGAACCGGAGTCATGTAGCGGGATAGCCGAGCTGACTGGAGAGGAAGCTGAACGATTGGCGATCTTCCTGAATGAGAGGATCTCTCCCCCTAAAGAGATGTTAGGAATAACGAGCCTGACGATGCATCGCATCGACGTCGGCGATAGCCAACCAATCCGGCAACGTCCAAGGAGGATTTCTCCAAGGGTGCTGGAGGTTGCACACGCCGAGGTCGATGAGATGCTTCGAAATGGTATTATCGAGCCCTCCCATAGCCCCTGGTCGAGTTGCCCCGTCTTAATCCCTAAACCCAATGGGAAGTACCGGTTTTGCATAGATTATCGTAGTGTTAATGCCGTCACCAAGAAGAATACGTATCCCCTCCCCAATATCGATACGATTTTAGACAAGTTACGTTCTGCCCACTATATTTCCACCCTAGATTTGAGTCAGGCTTATTATCAGATCCCGTTAGCGCCCGAAAGTAGAGAGATTACCGCGTTTGCCGTCCCTGGTAGAGGCCTGTTTCAGTTCACTCGCATGCCGTATGGACTGACCAATGCTCCCGCTACCTTCCAGACCTTAATGGATAGGCTAATCACCCCAGATATGGAACCTCACACTTTTGCGTATCTCGACGATATTATTGTTGCGACGGAGACTTTTGAGGAGCACCTGGTGTGGCTTGACCGAGTTATGGCGAAGCTCAAAGCCGCCAATTTAGAGCTAAATCGGGAAAAGAGCCATTTCGGGTGCCAAGAGGTTCGATATCTGGGGTATTTGCTGAATAGAGAGGGCCTAAAAGCCGACCCCGAACGGGTCCAGCCAATCCTAGACTATCCTGCCCCCACCACCCTGAAACAGTTGCGACGTTTCCTGGGAATGGTGGGATGGTATGCCCGTTTCCTCCAGGGCCTCGCCACAATGAAGCTCCCCCTTGTGAAGCTACTTCACAAGGATCAGGAGTGGATTTGGGGGGAGGAACAGGAGGAAGCCTTTCAAGCCATGAAGAAGGCTTTGACTGAGACCCCGGTTCTGGCCCGCCCTGATTTTACGCTTCCCTTCACGGTCCAGACGGATGCGAGTGATTTTGCGATTGGCGCGGTCCTGACCCAGAATCACGATGATGGCGAACATCCTATCGTATTCATTAATAGAGTCCTTACCGCTGCAGAAAGGAAGTTCACAACCACCGAAAAAGAATGTCTTGCGGTGATATGGGCGGTGAAAAAGCTGAGACCGTACCTGGAAGGGTACGAGTTCACAGTCATCACCGACCATAGTAGCCTTCGGTGGTTGCATAACCTGAAGGATCCTACGGGAAGGTTGGCGAGATGGGCGTTGCAACTCCAAGCAATGCCCGTCAAAATCATCCACCGTAAGGGATCTTTACATCATGTTCCGGATGCCCTGTCGCGTATGTTTGAGAATGCCGTCGACACTACCGCAGCCCTTAAGGAAAATACCGACCCCTGGTACCTAAAACGTTTCGCGGATGTTCGCGATTTCCCTCATAAGTACCCCAATTGGAGAATTTGTAGAGACCGCCTCTATTACAACCACCCTGACCCCCTTTTAGACCCGATTTTCCCCGATTTAGACCCTTGGAAGCTAGTTTTACCCAAGCCCCTTCGTGATAGAGCCCTGTTTGAGCATCACGATACTCCCCAGGCTGGTCACATGGGCATGGACAAGACGTATCAACGTATTGCCCGTGATTTCTATTGGCCTGGGATGTATCGTGATGTCGCACAATACGTTAGGTCCTGCCTCACCTGCCAGCGGGTGAAGGTGCCCCAGAGGAGCCCTTATGGCTTAATGGGAGAGCGGTACGTGGATCGTCCGTGGGCGGTTGTTGCCACCGATGTCATGGGGCCGCTGCCGCCGAGTAAGGGCCAATACAAGTATCTTGTTGTATTCCAGGACTATTTTACCAAATATATAGAGTGTGTCCCCCTTCGGAGGGCCACTGGAGAGACCATTGGCAAAGCTTTCGCGACCGCGGTCCTTCATCGGTGGGGACAACCGCTCTTCTTGCTGTCCGATAACGGTACCGAATTTGTGAACAAGTTTTTAGAAAAAGTCTGTACCACCTATGGGATTCGGCATACCACCATTCCGCCCTACCACCCCCAAGCAAACCCTGTTGAGCGTGTGAATAGAGTCCTTAAGACCATGATTATGGCATTTTTGAAGCAGGATCATCGCGACTGGGACGTCCACTTACCAGAATTTAGCTTTGCGTATAACACTGCGGTGCATTCCTCCACCAAAGTGTCTCCAGCCTTCCTGAATTTTGGACGAGAACCCCCTCTGGCGAATAACCTGCTTGCGCGATTAGAGTCCCCTGCGTCTCTGTCCCCAACGGATCCCGCTGTTTGGAGGGATCGATTGAGACGCCTTTCCGCCCTCCGCGACCTTGTAAGGAAACATTTAGATGAGGCCCGAGCCAAGCAGACGGCCCAATTCAATAAGTCCCATAGAGTCTTCCCTTACAAGGTCGGGGATAAAGTAATGAGGAAAGTCCGATATCTTTCCGCGGGAGCCGCGAATTTCGCCGCCAAATTGGCTCCGCGCTATGCCGGTCCCTACCGTATCGTTCGATTCCGTTCCCCAGTCGTAGTAGATTTGGCCGACCCCGATGGAGTTATAGTCCCAAAAATTCACGTTTCGGACCTTAAGGAGTTTCACGGATCTCCATCAGTCCCCCCTAGTGTAGTAGCCGAGAACCTACCGTCTCCCGGCCCCTCTAGGATGCGAGCTCTCCCTTCGAGCCCCCTACCTCCACCCACTTCTACAGCATCCCCGGAAAAACCGCGAACTTTCACTCCGTTATCACATTCTCCACCCAGCTTTCGCGCGGTTTCTCCCCCTGCGCCCCATACCCCTCCACCCAATCTGCGCTCCAGATTACGACCCCGACTTCCGCCCCCAGTATCGCGCCCCCTAAGACCCCGTAACCAGAAAAAATAACTTTACAACCTAGGGGATCGCCAAATTTGTATTATTTTCTTTCACGTTTTTTTTTTTGCTCTTTGAAGGATACCCTAAAAAGTTATCGTAAAGTATGCTATTAGTGAGATCAAGGTGTCGGCATGGACTATCGCAACCCCCTTTAACTACAATGATTTTAGTGTTCTATGCTATTCCAGCTTTGCGTTCTTTTAAGTGCCTGTTTTAGTGATTTCTGTTCTTTTTCCCGCCTGTTTAGCGACGATGAATCGACGAAGTGGCGAACGCGCGAGGCGAGAGTCCCGACCCCCCATAGAGCCTCCCCTTCCGCCCCTAATGGCCCTCAGGGTGCCGACTCCACCCGGCTGCGATCCCCTACGCCCCACAGTCCCACCTCCTGAGGGATGTTGGAACTGCGGGCAGCTGGATCACCGGTACAACGTCTGCCGGTGGCGGCTGGCCAAGTTCTGCCGTCGGTGTGGGTACTCCGGGGTGACGATCCGCGACTGCCCGAGGTGCCCCAGGCCCTCGGAAGTCGTGGGGGTGCCCCCGGGGAGCCCACAGCCAGCGGCGGCGCTGGCGGCCGCCCTGGTAGCGTGTCCGGTGGCTCCGGCTCGCCCCGCGGGACCACGTCCCTCCCCTTCACCCCCTACCCCAACACCCACTCATCCTTCTCCCAGTCCACGTCCCCCTGCTCCCCTCAGTTCCGTTTCCCGTCCTCGTCCCTTTTTCCCCACCTTCGCGGCAGCTCCCGGTTTCCCTATTATTAGGGGCCGGGGACGAGCTGTTGCGACACCCGTCCCTTCCGTCTCCCTTCCACGCCCCCACATTCCCGTTCTTCCTGTCCCCCTTCCTCGCACCCACATCCCCGTTCGACCGGTGCCCCTTCCTCGTACCCATATCCCGGTCGTCCCTGTTCCTCTTCCCCGTTCCCGATTGTCCTCACGAGCCCGTTTCACCCCCCTTCCCGATTCCCCATTCTCCTCCCCCGCAACTTCCCGATCCTCTTCCCCAGAGATCCCAGCCGGGCGGATCGTGGTACAGGCCCTAGTCCACGCACCCCCTAAATAGATTTTCTTTTCTTTTTTTTTCTTCTCTCTAGAGTTTATTTTTATTTATTTTTCTCCCTATTTGCGCCCTGGTACCCTATTCGTGTATTTTATGTTCCTTTTTTTTTTACCCCGTAGTGCCCCCCATCCCTCAGCACCATTCCTTTTTTGGTTTTTGTCGTTGTCGTTGTGTTTCTTTTTTTTTGGCATGGACGCCCTTTTTTTTTGTTTCCTTTTTGCATTGAAGCCCTTTTTTTTTGTTCTCCTTTTGGCATAGACGCCCGATTTTAGTTTGCTTTTTCTTTTTGCATTGAAGCCCTTTTTTTTGTTTTCTTTTTGGCATAGACGCCCTATTTTAGTTTGTTTTTTTTTTGCATTGACGCCCTTCTTTTGTTTTGGCATAGACGCCCTATTTTAGTTTGTTTTTTTTTTCTTTCTTTCGGCATAGACGCCTAGTTTTTTTTTAGTTTCGTTTTGGCATAAGAGCCCTTTTTTAGTTTCGTTTTGGCATAAGAGCCCTTTTTTTTAGTTTCGTTTTGGCATGAGAGCCCTTTTTAGTTTCTGTTTTCGGCATAGAAGCCTATTTTTAGTTTTTTTTCCTTTCCTGGTAGAGTATCCCAAAACCCCACATCCTTCCCACTCGCGAACCAACGACGAGCGGAGCGAGCTTCAGCCGGATGGATCGTGGTGTCGCGGGATACGCTCCCCCTAAGCCGGGGGGAGTTTGTGACGTGGCATTTTGCCACCTCTCCAGGTGGGAGCACTTTTTTTTTCTCTT
Organism: Gasteruption jaculator; assembly: GCA_949825005.1. Taxonomy (NCBI): domain Eukaryota; kingdom Metazoa; phylum Arthropoda; class Insecta; order Hymenoptera; family Gasteruptiidae; genus Gasteruption; species Gasteruption jaculator. Next base: position 65,336 of record CATKWD010000116.1, read on the forward strand.
TCTTTTTTTTTTTGTTTCTTTTCTCTGTTTTTTTTGCCTTGTCGTTATCGATTATTTTTATTAAGGATTACTATTGATTTTATTGGCGGCTATGGCGAAGTCCAGGGATCTCCCTGAGAGGAGGGGGACCCTTAAACCTTAGTTAAGCGCCTTTATCGTAGTTCTTTTCTTTACGTCTTTTTTTTTATTCTATGATCATGTTGTTTTCTTCTTGTGCGTACCGTATCGAAATTGATTGTATCATATTCTTTTTTTTTTTGTTGTTTAGCGCTATTTCTATTATGTAAGATTGTTTTTTTTGGAATTTATTGAGTATTTGTGCGAAACCGTGCGCGTTATTATTAGCTCCATGTAAGAATAGGTGAGGGCACAGCCTCCCTTTTCCCCCTACGCTGAAACCCTCTTTCCTCCCACGCGAATTCCCCCTTTTCCCTTTTTGGACCCTAAAGAATTAGTCCCGTTGCGGTACCCTCGTCCGCGGATCCCTTATCGCCGGACAGCCACGAATCGAGATCTACGCCGATAAGGAAGGCTCCCCAGCGACGAGTCCTAGGATAATGCAGAAATTTCGAGGCGGTTATCGACCCGAAGATCCACGGAAAGAGGTCAGCACCTCTTGACCTAATTGAGTTGCGGACCCCCCAGGAAGGGGAAATTGGAGCATGGAGGTCCCGCAAATTTGCGGTGACCTCCAGAGAGATACTTGGACCGCCGAGCCGTGCCACGTAAATTTGTGAAGTTGATCCTGTGCCGCCTTGTTGAAAAAAAAAAAACAGAAAAACGGATTTTCTTTTTGGCCCTAGTGGTTTTCTCTTGTGGGTGTCGTGCGAGCGTGACCCTCTCGAGTCCCGGATTTTGGGAGACGAGCCTGGAGCCGACCCGCTGGAGCGGAGGCAGAGTGCCCACCACGCCATCGACGTGAAATCCGGCGAAAAAGGTAGCGAGAAGGGTACCGTACCCTTTCTCGTTTCTTATTCCCCCTTTTATTCGCTCTTTTCTTTTTTTTGTTCCCGCTCTCGTTATCCCTTGTGAAGTTTTTTTTTTGGTTTCCGTCCCTTTTCCGATTTCGTTGAGCCCCCATCGCGTCTTTTCTGTCCCCCTCTTGATCACCCCCCTTGTTATCTTTAGCTGTGCCCTATTGCGATCGTGTTGTAACACGGTTTCGCGTTTTTTTTTCTTTACTTGCGAATTTCTCTCTTCTTTTTTGTTTTTTTTTTGTGTGCGTTATATTTTCAGATTTTTCTTTCGCGCGTCCCCTTTTGCCTCTCAGTCGCGAACTTTATTAGCTTTTCTTTTGTTTTTTTGTTGTAGTGCAGCGTGCCTCATTTTCAGTGTTTTGATTTTCACGGCGTTTTTTTTTCTTTTCTTTTCTTTTCTTTTTCCCTTGTACCGCGAATTCATTCTTTTTTTTTATTTCACGAAATTATAGTTGTAGTTTTTGTTATCAATAAACTGCGCCGCTGCGCCTTTTTTTTATTTCCGCGTGAGTCTCCTTTTTTTTTATGAGAAGGAGGCAGGATCCCCTCTGGGACTCCTGCCCTCCCTGAGTTCGCCGAGCCCCCCCTTTACTCCCTCTCGTGATTGTGGTTTCTCTGTCTGTTTTTTTTGTTTTCAGGAGTTTCTTTTTTTTTTTTGTTTCGATTTCTTGCGTACCGCGTCAGGACCCCAAAAAAAAAGGATCCTGACTGGCGCCCAACAACCCCTTGGAGCTCTTACGAGCAAGGGTGCCCTCCCTATAACGACCCTTACCCTCACGGGAAGGGACGAAGGGGCAGGATTTGTAAACGCCGGTATCTCCGTGTCCACCTAGAAAGGGGAAACGGGGAGATCGGCGGTCGCACTGTATATAAAACTAAAAAATGAAATGTGGATAGAAAATAAGTAATTTTGTAAAAATAATATCAACCCCACCCCAAAACCGTAGCATTTAGAATAGCTGCAATTATTAAAATTGCATTTCTTTTTATCCTTACACTTTGCAATTTATCAATTCTCAATAGTAACATATAAAAGTTTTTAGCAGTAATACATATAAATATATAAAATGAAAATTTTGGTAGAAAATAAGCTATTTTGTAAAAATTATATCCATCCTAGCAAATCCGTAGCATTTAGAATTGCTGCAATTATTAAAGTTACATTTGTAACCTTAAACTTTGCAATTTATCAATTCGCAATAGTAGTATATAAAAGTTTGTAGTAGTAATACATATAAATATATAAATTCAAAATTGTGGTAGAAAATAAACTAGTTTGTAAAAATTATATCCATCCTAGCAAATCCCTAGCATTTAAAATAGCTGCAATTATTAAAATTGCATTTATTTTTATTCTGAAACTTTGCAATTTATCAATTCTCAATAGTCACATATAAAAGTTTTTAGTAGTAATACATATAAATACATAAAATCAAAATTTTGGTAGAAAATAAGCTATTTTGTATTTATCAATTCTCAATAGTAGTTATAAGTTTTTAGCAGTAATACATATAAATATATAAAACAGAGATTTTGGTAGAAAATAAGCAATTTTATAAAAATGATATGGATAGCAAAACCCTAGTAAATAAACGAGAAAATATGCAATACAAACCGTATATCATCCAATTCTTTTTTAAGAAAGAAGCAAAATGCGAAGAGAAAAAATCTTACCTGTAAATTAACGCGGATCTCTGAAAATTCCAAAGTAGACAAAAACGAATTTGATGGAGGATGTCTGCTGTTGCAGAACTTCTGTGTTGATGTTCCCGAGAGTAACACCGTACATGATAAAATAAATAGTCCTGTTTTCCAAGCCATCCACGAAACCCTGCTAGACATAAGACGAAATATACCGTTAAAAAATAAGCAGTCGTTACTTTTGGAACACCCTTTTGGTTTCTGTTACAATATATATAAAAATCAAATTTGGTAGAAAATAAGCAATTTTGTAAAAATTCTATAGATACTAGCAAAACCCCAGCATTTAGAATTGCTGGAATTATTAAAATAACGTTTATTTTTATCCTAAAACTTTGCAATCTCTCATTTCTCAATAATACTATACCCCTCAAAAAACACCTCTGGTGCAAAAAATCGAGACAAGTTCATGTATAAAAAGTAGTATCTCTACAAAAAGCAGATCTGATGCAAAAAGAGACCCAAAAAATTTCAAATTAACACGAAACGTCCAAAAATAAAAATTTTGAAAATCTTCAACCAAACAAAGTAGTTAAATCCGATAATAATAGACAAGTTCAAATTTTCCATTATATCCATATGAATTTTGAAAAACTTCGGCCAGATAAAGTTGTTAAATCCGATAACACTAGACAAGTTCGTTTTTTCCATTATGTCTCTACGAATTACTTTGGACCAAAAGTTCACAAAAGTACCTAGTACTCTCCACTTCATATGATTTGTCAATTTCTTCCATGTACATGTGGTAATTAAAACAAAACGGAAAGAATTTTTTCTGTTTACGTGATTAGAACCGGTACTGAACTTGTCGGGCCCGAACCCAAAGAACAAGCAATAAATATCTTAAAATTTAATTTAATTTTACCGCATTCGGGGCCCAACAAGTTCAGTACCGGTTCTAATCACGTAAACAGAAAAAATTCTTTCCGTTTTGTTTTAATTACCACATGTACATGGAAGAAATTGACAAATCATATGAAGTGGAGAGTACTAGGTACTTTTGTGAACTTTTGGTCCAAAGTAATTCGTAGAGACATAATGGAAAAAACGAACTTGTCTAGTGTTATCGGATTTAACAACTTTATCTGGCCGAAGTTTTTCAAAATTCATATGGATATAATGGAAAATTTGAACTTGTCTATTATTATCGGATTTAACTACTTTGTTTGGTTGAAGATTTTCAAAATTTTTATTTTTGGACGTTTCGTGTAAATTTGAAATTTTTTGGGTCTCTTTTTGCATCAGATCTGCTTTTTGTAGAGATACTACTTTTTATACATGAACTTGTCTCGATTTTTTGCACCAGAGGTGTTTTTTGAGGGGGATTTGTCTCCTTTTTGCAAATTATTATTATCGGCTTTATATTTCGAGATAATAAAAAAAATGAAACAATACATAACGTGCGTCGGTAAGGTAAATATTTCGTCTTTTGGATATTCCGGAAAACAAAACAGATCATATTTGAATGCCTAGGGCCTAGCGAACTTTGAAGTTAACCGATTTTCAAATGTTTTCGAAATGGCTCTTTGATTTTATGTACTCCTGATACTTTTTCTAAAATTTTTGTCAAATTTGAATGAAATATAAATGAAATAAAATGAAATAAAATTGGTTTGACACTTTTGGAAGGGCGACTGTAGTCGCCTATCGTACGTCAGTGGCATTTTATGTAGAATGACTTCAGTCGTCCGTAGTACGTCGGAGGCATTTTATGCAGAGCGACTTCAGTCGCCCGTAGTACGTCGGTGGCATCATTTTATGCAGAGCGACTTCAGTCGCCCGTAGTACGTCGGTGGCATCATTTTGTGCAGAGCGACTTTAGTCGTCCGCAGCAACCAAACGTTGCATCATTTTGTGCAGAGCGACTTTAGTCGTCCGCAGCAACGAAAGGTGGCATCATTTTGTGCAGAGCGACTTTAGTCGTCCGCAGCAACGAAAGGTGGCATCATTTTTGGCAGAGCGACTTTAGTCGTCCGCAGCAACGAAAGGTGGCATCATTTTATGCAGAGCGACCAAAGTCGCTCGCAGCAATGAAAGGAGGCATCGTTTCACGCGGAGCGAATTTAGTCGTCCGCAGCAACGAACGGTGGCATCATTTTATGCAGAGCGACTTTAGTCGTCCGCAGCAACGAAAGGTGGCATCATTTTATGCAGAGCGACTTTAGTCGTCCGCAGCAACGAAAGGTGGCATCATTTTATGCAGAGCGACTTTAGTCGTCCGCAGCAACGAAAGGAGGTATCATTTCATGCGGAGCGACTTTAGTCGTCTGCAGCAACGAAAGGTGACATCATTTCATGCAGAGCGACTTTAGTCGTCTGCAGCAACGATAGGGTTAAATGTTTTCGTCTATTTTACCGCTTTTAAAGCGATCCCGCCACTTTAACCGATTTTCAAATGTTTTCAAAATGGCTCTTTGGTTTCATGTACTCCTGATACTTTTTCTCAAATTTTCGACTATTTTGCCGCTTTTATTAAAGTGATCCCGCCACTTTAACCGATTTTCAAATGTTTTCAAAATGGCTCTTTTGTTTCATATACTCCTGATACTTTTTCTCAAATTTTCATCTATTTTACCGGTTTTATTAAAGTGATCCCGCCACTTTAACCGATTTTCAAATATTTTCAAAATGACTCTTTGGTTTCGTGTACTCCTGATACTTTTTCTCATATTTTCGTCTATTTTACCGCTTTTATTAAAGTGATCCCGCCAGTTTAACCGATTTTCAAATGTTTTCAAAATGGCTCTTTGGTTTCGTGTACTCCTGATACTTCTTCTCAGATCTACGTCAAATTTACCGATTTTGAGCTGTCACTGATGCGACAGAATGCCTTTGAGTGTATGGAGTTTGAAGCTGTGTATATACACACCATGATTTGGCTCTTTTTCATGTGCCCGCACCTAGTTGCTTCGAGAAAAGATACACGTTAGCGCTCGCGCCCAATTCATACATGAACTTGTCTCGAGACACTACCGTGTCTCTTGATAACAGTTTTTAGCAGTAATATATATAAATATATAAAATTAAAATTTGGTAGAAAATAAGCAATTTTGTTAGCTAAATTCCCTCAGATACGCCAGGACGCGCTATATGCTAATAGCTAACTTGTCCAGCGGTTATTCATCATTGGCAATTAAAGTTATTGATCTATATCGGAAATAAATCTTAGTTTAGTTTTATTTTTAACCCTCAGCGGGTACTTTGGGTCTGACAGACCCGAGCGCAAAATCGTATATGTGAATATCTCGGAGGGGCGCAAGGGAGGGGGATTCGTTATAGCGGGGAAAAATCTTTTTTTGTGTGCCAAATCGAGGGAGCACTCGTGCCATTCCAGTGCGACGTCACCTACGGAGCTAGGAGCATTGAAAAATTCGATTCGGGTCTCCTGGACCCAGAGTACCCGTAGTGTCAGAAAGTAAGTTTTATGAAAAAATTATAATTATTTAGAATTTATATTTAAATTACTTAATAATGTAAAAATATATGTTTAATGTATAGTGCGCGTGAAAAAAAATTTTTAATAGCTTAGTTTTTTTTTTTAAGGCAAAAATGGAGACGCGGTCTCGCACGCGGTCCGCCGCTGAGTTGGCAGCAATCGAGAACCGTAACACGGAGGATGTTTACGAAAATGATGCTTCTTCTGGGGAAGAAGAAGATCGAACATACATCTAAAATTTGTTCTGCTTGTTCAACTACCGATATGTAAAAAATAATTACAATGTTATAATGATAATAGTTTTCAGATAATAAATACTTTTCAAATAATATATCTCGATTTTTATCTTTCTTTACCATTGCAACTCTATATTTATATATATATATTGAGACGTTTCGAGCTCCTCCTATTTGTCTTGAACAAAGATGGAGGCGCTGGAATGAGTCTAAAGTTAAGGATTCGTGTTCTGGACGGGCGTTTTTTAATTTATTCCCTCTAATCTAGCCTTGAGGACGTTCCTGGGATCAGGAGAGGAGATCTCTGCAGAAGGGCTTAGCGCGATGCCAGGGGCTTCTGCAGGGAATTTGAGATAGGTTTTTATTTAGGTTTTTAGGATATGAGTAGGCGTTCAAAAGAAAGGATAGGATCCTTTAGGAGTTGCCTTCACCTCGCGAAAGGGCTTAGCGCAATGCCAGGGGCTTTCGCGAAGTTTGGTTCCCCTATTCCTTCGTGGGATGGAATATAAGGGAAAGAGCTTCCCGAAGGGGCTTAGCGCGATGCCAGGGGCCTTCGGTTGACTCTTGAGGAGTTTTCCTGGAGGATGAGCTTCCTGAAGGGGCTTAGCGCGATGCCAGGGGCCTTCAGTTGACTCTGGAGAGGTTTTTCTAGAAAACGAGCTTCCTGAAGGGGCTTAGCGCAATGCCAGGGACCTTCAGTAGACTCTGGAGAGGTTTCTTTAGGAAACTCTGGAGAGGTTTCTTTAGGAAACGAGCTTCCCGAAGGGGCTTAGCGCAATGCCAGGGGCCTTCAGTTGACTCTGGAGAGGTTTCTCTAGAAAACGAGCTTCCTGAAGGGGCTTAGCGCAATGCCAGGGGCCTTCAGTAGACTCTGGAGAGGTTTCTTTAGGAAACTCTGGAGAGGTTTCTTTAGGGAACGAGCTTCCTGAAGGGGCTTAGCGCAATGCCAGGGGCCTTCAGTTGACTCTTTAGGAGTTTTCCTGGAGGAAGAGCTTCCCGAAGGGGCTTAGTGCAATACCAGGGGCCTTCAGTCGACTCTTTAGGAGTTTTCCTGGAGGAAGAGCTTCCTGAAGGGGCTTAGTGCAATACCAGGGGCCTTCAGTCGACTCTTTAGGAGTTTTCCTGGAGGAAGAGCTTCCTGAAGGGGCTTAGCGCGATGCCAGGGGCCTTCAGTCTACTCTAGAGGAAGGTTTAGGAAGATGAGATATTTCAAGTCAGGATTTACCTGGCCTTGAAATATTCTAAGTCTCCTGAAGGGGCTTAGCGCAATGCCAGGGGCCTTCAGTCGACACTAGAGGAATTACTCTAGGAAGAGGTACAAGTGCTGAGCGCTCTGCCAGCTACTTGCTAAATTTTGGAGTCTCAAAAGGGGCCTGGCGCAATGCTGGGGGCCTTTTGAGTCTCTCTCTGAGAGGATTCTTTTCTCGATCTGTATCTGATCGAGGAAAGGATCGATCTGAATTTACGAGGCATTTGTGGTCCTTTTATATCCACCCGGAGCGCGTTGAATCCAAGCTGGTGCCTACCCCCACGATGGCTCTTCATCGGGGGGAGCTATTCCTAGAAGACGTTGACAGAAAGCAGGATCTTGCTATAAGAATCCGTTCTGCGCGTCGACTAGTTATGGATTCAACAACCGCTATTGGTTGCCCCGTGTGGATCGCAAGGATCCATTGGCTCGAACAATTTAAATTTTTGAATTTCTTACATCATCTGCGAGAATATTCCGTAACGGAAATTCTCACTAGGTGTTTAACGGCTTTTGCGCTTAGATTAGTTCGCTTTTTCGTTAAGCGACAGCGCTGCCGTCTTATCTTCGCCTCAGTTCGAATGTCTGGCGCGAAGATAAGGTAATCGTCCTTCCTTATCGATTATTCTAATCGACGAGGAAGGATCTAATGTTAGTGTTAGTAATTGCCCTCAGATAATTTAGGCGCTGCTGTACTAGGGACAGCCAATCAAGCCTGTTTATCCATCATCGAGCATTGTTTTAGAAGATGGCTGATAGTTTATTGTTAGTAACAACTCATAACCTTTGTTATGAGCTGTTTCTATTGAAAAGTAAATTAATATAGTTTTAATATTAAGTGAAGTGGATGTGATTGGAGTGATTTCCTTCAAGAGGGCCTGGCGCAATGCTGGGGGCTCTTGAAGGAAGGTTTTTGAAAAGAAAAGGGAACGTTTGAGGGATGGGTAGGATCCCGGAACGTTACATCACCCCCCCAAAGGAAAGTGATTCTTACTAGGTAAGTATTAATTTTCTTTTCGAATTCTTTTTAATTTTAGTATTTTTTTTTTTTTATTTATCATTATTATTATTATTATTATTTTTTTTGTTTTGTTTTGTTTTAGTAAGGCCAGTCTTTTATGATGTCTTCTAGTGTAACGTCCCTGAGTTCATCATATATTTTGTTTTTTTCCGCATATTCACGACGTCTTCTCCGGTCTATTTCTTTCGCCATCAATCTTCGCCCTTGAGCTGATGTGGAAACCTTTTTTCGGTGTATGGTTGGATTGAGTGTAATATTAACTTTTTGTACGCTGATTACTCGCGGCAGTTCCCTTATTTCAGGCTCCCAAGTATCTAAGTCGATAGTCTCGATTTCTTGGTCCTGGACCTCAAGATTGATAATTTTTCGACCTTTTTCTTCTATCAATGCCTTTTCCATGTTTGCTATCCCTTGGATAGCTTCGATGGTTTTTTTTATTTCTTCTTCCAGGCGGCTTTCCTTTTCCTTATCCTTGCGGATATTTTGTTGCATCTCCGCAATTATTAACCAGTCAGGGTCCACTTGACTCTGCTTGTTTTTTGTTTTTCCGGTGCGAGTCTCAAAGGGAATCCTTCGCCTTGTTGCCGGGCGATACTCTTTTGCCAGGAGCTCTTTTTGGCCCACGGGCGTGATCTCCGTTTGGGTTGCGACGTCTAATTTCATTTTCGTAGTTTAAATTCTGAAGATTTAATATAAACTGTGCCTCATCTTGAGCTCCTTGTCCGTATATACTAATTCCTTCTGTTTTGATTTTCAGGATTATCAGATGAAAAACTTTTGAGTGGTCGTGACATATTTGTGGTTTTTCTTTTGGAGTTTGAATTTCCCGGCTTAGTTTCCTAACGGTTATTTTCCTTACCGTGCGCTTGCGTGTTTCGGATCGAGATCGTTTACGGGTCGGTAAGGCAGATTTCTTGTATTATTCAAAGTTGATGTAGTGGAATTTATTTTCTTTTCGAATGAGTAATGCATTGGATTGAAAATCTAACAGTGCGTTTGTTTTTTGTAGAAAATCCATGCCTAGGATACAGGGGATTGCCATGCCGTTGATTATTTGTGCGGCTAGTTTGGTCTTTATTCCACTAACTGTGGTTTCCAAAAAAATCGTTTGGCTAGGTACAATTGTATCAGGATGTACTCCCCTTAACGGTGTTCCTTGATGGAATATTACGTTATGTTTGAAGGAATGCTGATTTTCTTTGAAAAATTTTCTAGATATAGCAGTTATTTCGCTACCAGAATCTAGTAATGCGATTGTTTGCACTTCATTTATTTTTATTTTTATTCTAGGGCTCCTGTAGTGTTTCTTCAGTTCTTCTGTAGCCTTGAGGTAGTCCTGGATGTAGGGCTGCTTCTTGAAATTTTCCATTTTAATAGTATTAATGAGCTGCTGCTGAATGATCTTCGGTGGCTGCTGCTGATCAACTAATGATAATCTGGAGTTGGTGAGGGCTTTAAATATAATTTTTCAGTGTTCAAAGTTCCCTCTCCTGGGGATTTTGTATAGGTGGAGGGGTAAAATCAACCTTTATTCTTCTATTTTATACGGTTTTAAATCTTGTACATGGTACATTCCTCGTTCTTGATCGCTGTTTAAATGTTGTAGAATGTAAGTTGAGGATCTAATGCGGTTTTTTATTTTATAGGGTCCTTCGTACACCGACATAAATTTACCAATCCTTTTCGCTGCTGGATCGGATACGTTTAGAGCTCTTGCTAATACTATGTCTCCCACTTTCAATTCGTTAAATTTGTGGAGTTTATTATATTTGGCTGCTGCTTTTCCTCTGTTGGAAGAAATGGATTTTCTGGTAAGTTCTAGTTTTTCTTCATACGGTGTTTCAGGATTTTGTGGCCTCAGCTGAAACCATTTTCTCCATGGACGTTTGGGAGTCTTTTTTAATTGAATTTCGATGGGTGTGTATCCCGTCGTGTCATGATGTACTTCGTTAATACATGTTTCAATCGTAGGTATCCATTTCGTCCATGATGTATGATTTTCTTTTATAAAGGTGCGAAAGAAGCGTCCTAGTTCTCTGTTTACTCTCTCTACAGGATTTGCCTGTGGGTGTCGAATGGAAGTATGAATCATTTGAATTCCATTTTGTTCTAAGGCTTTCTTCCAACCTTTTGACGTGAATTGTGTTCCTAGATCAGTCAAAATTCTTTGTGGTTTTCCTATTTTTTGGAAATAGTCGTTTGTCAAGGCTCGAAGCGTTGCTTGAGTTGTCGCTTTATTCAATGGATACAGCCGGACATATTTTGAAAAGACGTCGATTACAGCAAGGATGTATTTCCGTCCTCCCTGTGCCGTTGGCAGTGGACCATAAAAGTCTAAAGATATTAGGTCTGATGGTTCTCGTGGGACAATTATCTCCCTGTTGCCAAATGAGCCAATTGTGTTATACTTATTTCTTTGACATGAGTCGCATGTAGATAAAGTTTTTCTTATTATTTTGTGCATTTTTGGTATATTAAAGTCTTCTCGTAGTATGTGGTAGCATTTCTTGGCACCAACATGTCCATATAATTTGTGGCATTCTTTTACTAATGTTTTGATGTGTTTTTCAGGAATCGCCGCTTTCCAATGTGCACCAATTTTTTCGAAGAGTACATCATCAAGGAGTTGGTAATTTTTGAAGAACTGCGGATTTATACGCAGGTGATTTTTGATTTGAGCGAGCTCAGTATCTTCATCTTGTTTTTCACTTAGGTGAGTTATTAATTCTTTTAATTCTGGTGCTGGTCGCTTTGCTAGCTTATTGATTATTACATTTTTTCCTAGGCATAATTCCTGTTGCTTTGTGATATTTTTATCTATTTCAGGTCTGCTGAGGGTATCTGCCACTTTGTTGAGTTTCCCAGGACAGTGTTCTATGGTAATATCATAGTCTTGGATTGCTAGAATCCATCTTGTGAGTCTTGAGTTGATTAATTTACATCTTTTGAGAAAGGTTAGTGCGTTGTGATCCGTTATAATCTTGATTTTTGCTCCCAGTAAAAATGTTCGAAATTTTTGAAGAGCCCATACGATGCTTAGTAGTTCTTTTTCCGTTGTAAAATATCCAACTTCAGGACCTTTCAAGGTTCTACTCGCAAAACTGATGACTTCGTGCTCTTGACGGTCATTTTTCTGGAATAATACCGCTCCTAGGGCATATTCGCTAGCATCAGTTTGTAGATAGTATGATTTTTTGTGGTCCGGATATTGTAAGATGACATCGTTGCAAAAGTTTTGTTTGGCTGCTTCAAAGGCTTGCGTGTGTTTTTCTTCCCATTTCCAGCGAGTTCCTTTTCTGATTAAGTCCAGAAGTGTGGTTACTGTTTGAGCGTGTTTGCTCGTGAATTTTGTATAGTAGTTTATTAATCCAAGGAATCCTCTTAGCTGTCTTATATTTTTGGGAATTGGAAATTTATGAATCGCTTCAATTTTTTCAGGGTCCGGACATATCCCATTTGGAGTTAAAATGTGTCCTAAGAATCGAACCTTTTCTTGAAAGAATGAGCATTTCTTGAAGCTAATAGTTAATCCGTTTTCTCTTAATCTGTAGAATAATTCGTTGAGGTGTTCGATGTGTTCTTGAAATGACGTTGAGATGCATAACATGTCGTCTACAAAGTTTATGACATGGTCTCCAATGCCTCTTAGTACTGGTTCTAAACCTCTTACAAGACTCGCTGTACTGGTTTTTAGACCAAAAGGTGTTACGTTGAATTCGTAACATTTTCCACAGTGGGAAAAGGCAGTGTATTTTCTAGATCCAGGTTCTAATGGGATTTGCCAAAAACTTGTTGTTAGGTCTAGAGTAGACATTATTTTTACGCCCTTGCATTGCTGAAACAGTATTTCAGGCGGTTGCATGCATTCATTGTCCGTTACAAGTAACTTGTTCAACTGTCTTGCATCAAGGCATAGCCTGACACTTCCGTCCTTCTTAATTACAGTTACCATTGGGTTGATGTATGGACTTTTTGAAGGTTGAATTATTCCTAGATCTATCATCCGATCGATTTCTTCTTTTACCTTTTCCCTATATGCCATGGGAATTGGGTAAGATTTTGCTCTGAAAGGATCGTGTGGTAGTACTTCTAATTTGTGCTGATATGTTTTTAATTTTCCTGGTCTCTTGTCAAATATTTTTCGGTGTTTCCAGAGAAGATTATAAAATTGCTGTCTCTGTTCTTTAGACAGATTATTGCAGTTAGCGATTACTTCTTGGATTTCTTCTTGTGAAGGAAGGAAATTTTCTTCATTCTTTGTTAATTTATTTATTTCCTTTTCGTTGGGTTTCTCGCATTCCATTATCATTTGAAAAGGAGATGTTTCATGATTTTTCCTTTTGAAGGTGATGCATGAAGTATCCAGATTAATTATTGTTTTTGCTTTAGTGAGGAAGTCTATTCCCAAGATGCAGTGAGCTGTTAGTTTTGGTATAATCAATAATATTGTTTGAATTTGCAAATCCTCGATTTGTATTTTGGCAAATATTTGTTTTTTGACTTTAATCGGTTTCTCGGATACTGCTCCTTTAACTGACGTGTTGCATATCGGCAACATAGGAATCTTCTTAAGGATGTTTATATTAGAATTAAAGAATTCTTCGGATATTGCAGATATCTCGCTTCCAGTGTCTATCAGCGCTTGGATTGGAATGCTCTCGATTTTGATAGCAATGACAGGACATTTCTTTTCCTTCTTTTGAGGATTTAATGATTCCTCGTACAATTCCTTTCGAGTGTCCTTCCCTATTGCCTGCGTCATGTTCACAGGGAAGGTTCTTGACATGACGCAGAGGCGTTTCCCTGGACATCTTTGGATATTTCATCCACATCTGAGTCCGAGTCGGTTTCATTTATCAGTGACCGAATATTTCTCTTAATTTCTCGCTGTTTCTGATTATCATTGTTTAGTCCTTTTTTCTCTAATGTTTTGTTAGGGGCATATTTGGCCGTTTCTTGGGTGTCTAACTTCTTTATAACCTTTGTGTTAAAAGGTTTCGGAGAGTTCGTGGCTCCATTTCTCTGTCTTGACTCATACTGTACTTCTGTATTTTGCGTCCATGTATTTTTATATTCTTTTGTTTTATTTTCTCTTTTGCTGTTGAGGAGTCCTCCTTCATCGAACCTTTCTAAGAGATCTAGGAAGTCGTTGATGGAGTCTAGTCCTCGAGCAAGAACTGCTGTTCGAATTTCTTCAGTGAAATGTCGAGCCAGTTTTAATACCATGTGTTTGTCCGAAGGTGGTGGTGTCAATTCCTTGACCGCTGCAATTATTTTTAAAGCGTAATCCACTCTTTTCATCTTTTTCGAGATGTCGAAATAGCCGAATTCAAGTTCCTCTTGAACTTTGTGCTGTTTGTCTTCGTTCCAGTAACGTTGCTTGAATTTCTCACTGAATTCTTCAAACGTTTCTATTTCTCTTTCTATGAGAGACCACCAATCTTTTACGGATCCTGAGAGTCCTTGCGAAATTATGACTTTGATGTCATGGTGTCTTCCCAAGGCAGCATGGTATTTTCGTAGTTCTTGGAGGTATCTCATGGGCCTTTCAGACGCAGCATTCTTAAATGTTGGAAAGTTGAGTTTTGGGTTTCCCCATAACTTCTGCGCGTTCGATGACGTCGCCATGCTGTTTGTATTTGATGCCATAGATTCTCTCGTGAGAAATCTTTCAGGATTCCTAATAGGGGATTGGATTTCCGATAATATGTTGCCGATGTCCGATCGGTATTCCGTTTGATAATCCTTTAGTACCTTGTTGATTTTTTCTTCCAGATTTCGTTCCGATCGGTGGATTTTTACGTCAATCGACTCTTCCAGGTGCTTTAAACGGTTGTCTATAGATGCAAATATTTTTCTGTTGTCTTCTTTCATCTGTTGGATAAGTTCCAGCATTGTATTTTCTTCCTGTAAGTGTCTTCGTGGCGCATAGGTTTGTCTTAGCGGCATGCGAGCGGCAAAGGCCGGCAATCTGCCTGTTGTTTTTTGAACGTTGATTTCTGGACTTGAGACATATCCTCCTGCTTCTTCGTTGTCCATGGTGATTTATTTTATTAATTAGTTATTTTTAATTTTATATTCAATTATAGTCAACTAAATTTTATTTTCAAAGATACTATAGTTTCTAAGTCGAATTGGGTATTTTAAATTTGCCCGTCCCTGTTCGGGCGCCAATGAGACGTTTCGAGCTCCTCCTATTTGTCTTGAACAAAGATGGAGGCGCTGGAATGAGTCTAAAGTTAAGGATTCGTGTTCTGGACGGGCGTTTTTTAATTTATTCCCTCTAATCTAGCCTTGAGGACGTTCCTGGGATCAGGAGAGGAGATCTCTGCAGAAGGGCTTAGCGCGATGCCAGGGGCTTCTGCAGGGAATTTGAGATAGGTTTTTATTTAGGTTTTTAGGATATGAGTAGGCGTTCAAAAGAAAGGATAGGATCCTTTAGGAGTTGCCTTCACCTCGCGAAAGGGCTTAGCGCAATGCCAGGGGCTTTCGCGAAGTTTGGTTCCCCTATTCCTTCGTGGGATGGAATATAAGGGAAAGAGCTTCCCGAAGGGGCTTAGCGCGATGCCAGGGGCCTTCGGTTGACTCTTGAGGAGTTTTCCTGGAGGATGAGCTTCCTGAAGGGGCTTAGCGCGATGCCAGGGGCCTTCAGTTGACTCTGGAGAGGTTTTTCTAGAAAACGAGCTTCCTGAAGGGGCTTAGCGCAATGCCAGGGGCCTTCAGTAGACTCTGGAGAGGTTTCTTTAGGAAACTCTGGAGAGGTTTCTTTAGGAAACGAGCTTCCCGAAGGGGCTTAGCGCAATGCCAGGGGCCTTCAGTTGACTCTGGAGAGGTTTCTCTAGAAAACGAGCTTCCTGAAGGGGCTTAGCGCAATGCCAGGGGCCTCCAGTAGACTCTGGAGAGGTTTCTTTAGGAAACTCTGGAGAGGTTTCTTTAGGGAACGAGCTTCCTGAAGGGGCTTAGCGCAATGCCAGGGGCCTTCAGTTGACTCTTTAGGAGTTTTCCTGGAGGAAGAGCTTCCTGAAGGGGCTTAGTGCAATACCAGGGGCCTTCAGTCGACTCTTTAGGAGTTTTCCTGGAGGAAGAGCTTCCTGAAGGGGCTTAGTGCAATACCAGGAGCCTTCAGTCGACTCTTTAGGAGTTTTCCTGGAGGAAGAGCTTCCTGAAGGGGCTTAGCGCGATGCCAGGGGCCTTCAGTCTACTCTAGAGGAAGGTTTAGGAAGATGAGATATTTCAAGTCAGGATTTACCTGGCCTTGAAATATTCTAAGTCTCCTGAAGGGGCTTAGCGCAATGCCAGGGGCCTTCAGTCGACACTAGAGGAATTACTCTAGGAAGAGGTACAAGTGCTGAGCGCTCTGCCAGCTACTTGCTAAATTTTGGAGTCTCAAAAGGGGCCTGGCGCAATGCTGGGGGCCTTTTGAGTCTCTCTCTGAGAGGATTCTTTTCTCGATCTGTATCTGATCGAGGAAAGGATCGATCTGAATTTACGAGGCATTTGTAGTCCTTTTATATCCACCCGGAGCGCGTTGAATCCAAGCTGGTGCCTACCCCCACGATGGCTCTTCATCGGGGGGAGCTATTCCTAGAAGACGTTGACAGAAAGCAGGATCTTGCTATAAGAATCCGTTCTGCGCGTCGACTAGTTATGGATTCAACAACCGCTATTGGTTGCCCCGTGTGGATCGCAAGGATCCATTGGCTCGAACAATTTAAATTTTTGAATTTCTTACATCATCTGCGAGAATATTCCGTAACGGAAATTCTCACTAGGTGTTTAACGGCTTTTGCGCTTAGATTAGTTCGCTTTTTCGTTAAGCGACAGCGCTGCCGTCTTATCTTCGCCTCAGTTCGAATGTCTGGCGCGAAGATAAGGTAATCGTCCTTCCTTATCGATTATTCTAATCGACGAGGAAGGATCTAATGTTAGTGTTAGTAATTGCCCTCAGATAATTTAGGCGCTGCTGTACTAGGGACAGCCAATCAAGCCTGTTTATCCATCATCGAGCATTGTTTTAGAAGATGGCTGATAGTTTATTGTTAGTAACAACTCATAACCTTTGTTATGAGCTGTTTCTATTGAAAAGTAAATTAATATAGTTTTAATATTAAGTGAAGTGGATGTGATTGGAGTGATTTCCTTCAAGAGGGCCTGGCGCAATGCTGGGGGCTCTTGAAGGAAGGTTTTTGAAAAGAAAAGGGAACGTTTGAGGGATGGGTAGGATCCCGGAACGTTACAATATATATACATTTTTTTAAAATATTATATACATATGTATATATATATGTATGCATGTATATATATCTTATTTTATGATAAGGTAAGCTAAAAAATTTGTTAAACAATTTTTTTTGCAAATTTTCTAGTGATAATGGCCGTGTATATATGAAAAATACGTTGTAAAAAATACTAACTTTCAATCGCAAAAATAAATCGCTTATCTTAATTTAATCGAAAAATGACCTATACAGCCTTAAAGTACAACACTTAAGCTTTAAAAACCCGTTTTTAAAATTAATTTATCTTTATTTTTCATTTTTTTACAACAATTTGAAAAAAAAAATTTGTTTTCGAAAGGTCTCCTTGTATTTTGTTAAATATTAACAAAACCTTTAGATTTGGAGTAAAATGGATCACGCATTCGTTTTTTTGAGATTCTGGCGATGGATTTTTAAAAAAAAAACGTCTCCCTACGATGATTTGGCTCCGAGTTATAAGCGATTGAAAATCGCTCGGGTCTCACAGACCCAGAGTACCCGGATCGGGACAAACAGTATAGAGTACCCGCTGAGGGTTAAAGATGGCTGTTAGCGGATGGCTGACAGCCGTCAACAAAGTTTATATTTTATTTTTAAAAGAAAGAAACAAATGAATATTTAAAAAGAAATAATACTTAATAGAAAGAAATAAACTAATAAGTTTATTTTCAATTTTTATCAATAAAATGAAATAAATTAAATTTACTCATGATAACTGGTGAGTAATAATAATATTGTTTTTTTAATCACTTCTAATTCTGTGACGCAGAATTACAAGTTATTTTTTAGGATTCTTTTTGGACTGATATAACAGTTTTTAGCTGTGATATTGGATTGGCAACGGATCTCCCGACAGACGTTAGAAACGAGACCAAAACCTGGAAAACCCTGGCAAACGGATCTCCCGACAAACGTTAAAACGAGACCAAAACCTGGAAAACCCTGGCAAACGGATCTCCCGACAAACGTTAGATAAGAGAAAAAAACCTGGAAAACCCTGGCAAACGGGTCTCCCGAAAAATGTTAGAAACGAGACCAAAACCTGGAAAACCCTGGCAAACGGATCTCCCGACAAACGTTAGATAAGAGAAGAAAACCTGGAAAACCCTGGCAAACGGATCTCCCGACAGACGTTAGAAACGAGACCAAAACCTGGAAAACCCTGGCAAACGGATCTCCCGACAAACGTTAGATAAGAGAAAAAACCCTGGAAAACCCTGGCAAACGGATCTCCCGACGAACGTTAGATAAGAGAAGAAAACCTGGGAAACCCTGGCAAACGGATCTCCCGACAAATGTTACATAAGAGAACAAAACCTGGAAAACCCTAGCAAACGGGTCTCCCGAAAAAGAACTTTTATTTTAGTCTGGATAAGGTGGGCTGTATTCGGCATGAATGGAAGTTTGTCGAAAATTAACTTGGCACAGATCATGTTAAAACAGCATTTACTCGAAACGACATTTACTAAACGAATTGATAAACACTCCAGCAACACCAAATATAGGTTAACATTTTGTCACCCCGAACAAGGTGATTTTGTTGTATTTATTGTTGTATTAATATTTATTTAGAGTTGTTATTTTGTTATGTATGTATATTTATTAATGGAATAAAATGGTTTGAGAAGAGCAGAAATAACACTTTTGGGATATGAAAATCGAACTTTATGTTCAAAAAGCTCTATTTGAAAAAAAACACTTATTTTGTTACAGTAGAAAACTTCTTATAAAAAGTTGTCGGGTCATAATTCTTCGTTATAAACAATTCATTGTAAAAACAAGTTCTCAAGTATAATTTCGCATAACATTTGCGAAATTCTAGAAAAGTTACCAACTATTTTTGTCATCGAACTATAAACTTTATGTTCAACGAATCTTTTTTTTTTAACTAATCCTTATTTTTTTATAACACAAAAGTTCTCAAGTCTTAATTTCTCATAACATTAGCAAAATTTTACAAAACTTCCAAGGAATCAATCGTTGGAAAACTTGAAACGTTAAACTGAAAATTAATTTCAAACAATTCTTCGTTGTAAATGAAACTTTTTATATTTCACAAATCTTCATTTTGTTTGTTGTTATTTCTTACAAAATTTCAAAAATTTCGAAAATATGCGATTAAAAGTATTTGGAAATTTCTAAAATGTTATAAGTACGACAAAAAAATAAAGATTTGGTTAATATTAAGTTTTATTTAAGATAAAGAATTGTTTGAAATAAAGTTTTGAATTGAAGGGAGTATGCTGAATTAAAAAGCCTTAAAAAATGCTATATTTGGGGAATTTTTGTAGGATATAAAAAAGTAATTAAATCTATCAAACTTTTGTGACGTGGATCTCACTATCCCTTCGTTGGGGGGTGTCGACACACCCCACACGTCACAATCGCCCTGAAATCCTGAAATCGAAATAACGGGAAAAGGGCTCGATCGTGGGCGCCAGGTGCTATGCACCGCGATCTAACTCAGGAAACGAAAATGGTAGAGGGGAGGGTTCGTATAAACGACACGTTCGACAAACAAAATAAAATGAAAATAAATATATTTGCCGATAACAAAATAGTCGAAATAAAACAAAAGAAAATCCTACAAAATGAATGCTATGAAATAACAAAAAAAACAAAGAAACGGGGCGAGGTGTCGCGAACGGCGCGACGAGCTCACTCAAGATGGCCACCTGTCGAATCAGGTGGCTCGACCTCCTGAGCTCGCTCGTTTCCTTTTCGGCGATAACGAATACGGGACTCACGCTTTCTCCGTTCTGGGTCCCGGGTGGCGTCCTCTGCTCCGTCGACGACGTCGTAAAAATAAGATATTTATCCCTCGATCGGGTCGTCTTCCTCCTTCGCGTTTTTCTCTTTCTTTCTCTCTCTCTTTATCTGCGTGGGCACGTGCTAACAGGTTTACGTCCAGCGTAGAAGTGAAGAAGTCGGCTTCACTTCCGGCGTCTTCTTCTCGATCTCGGGGCTACGAGCCTCCTCATTGGCTGCGAGTGACGACTCGTACCCCTCGAGTCATCTACGAGCCTTCTGGTGGACGGAACTCCTCGTTGGCTTCGACTTTGCGGTAGAGACGATCCCCATTGCTTCGGAGAAAACGTCTCTCGATTTTTCCCCGCTGGGACGACGTCGAAAATCCTTCCTGGAGTGTTCCGGGGTCGACTTTGCTCCTTCCACCAACGGCTGCTTCGACTGACGTGGTTCTAATGACGTCAGTGCCGGTTCGTCTCCGCGACGAGTCTCCACGTGGTCGAAAGTCTGGTCCCCGTCGTCTTCGACAGATGGCGCCTCGTGTTCGGTTATCGCGACTCGCCTCGGCCCGTTCCGAACCTACTCTTATCGACGCTACGATCTCTAATGCGAATCTAATCTATATTTCGGCCGCCTTAATTCTAACAATCATATTATGTCGCTCTTACACCGCGGAATAACTTAACCTAAGTGTTTGTTGACTTCCACGGTGGACGTATATGCGATCGATCCATGCCGATCGATCGTATCGATTGAATTTCGCGGCGCGAATAGTCGTGGGGAAAGTGCGTGGGAGGTTCGAGATCTTTGTATCAGGGAATCGATATTCCCTGTTACAAACTCCCCCCTCCTTAGACAACACCCGCTCCCCTGGCGAAGCCGCAAGTCCCATTCCCGAGCGAGTGTCAGGGTGATCCTGACGCGATCTCGTCGCACGAGTGTTAACGCACCTCTATGGTCGAGTAGTCGACCATACCGTTTTACATGGTATAATTGCCCGTACAGTGCAAAATACCTGGAATGGTTCTTATAGCTGCAAAAAAAGATTTCATTAGATTCACATTGTAGGTGTAATTAGTAAATCAACGTTAGTTTATCATCGAAGTTACAAGACTTTAAACGAAAGACAAACGTGTCGTTATTTCGATTTTTCGGGAAGTAAGGAACGGTGATTTGCGAAGGCAGAATACAGGTATCCTCTGGATAGTCCTAAGTATCCGATTTGGAATCGACGAAAAGCGGAGTTCAGTGTCGGCGACTGAACAAAACCGAAGCGTAACAACTAGCGGAAATTTCCTATGTGGTCGTAACCCTACGCCTTAGGTCGTATCGAGGACGTTCTGTCGGGTCAGACGAGACTGTCTCTTCTGGGTCCCTTCGACTATTTCCGCTTGGTGGTTTTCGATTGTTGTCGAATTTACGCGGTCGGCCCCGTTTACGCGTCGGGGTTGACTTTTCTGTACGTGTCCCGGCTGTCGATTGTGCCGAGGGTTCGTCTTTCGACGGTCCTGGTCGAAAAACGTCGATGTGCGCCGGTTTTAGGTCAGAAACGTGTTGCTTCCCTATCGTTGTGCCCTCTTGGTTCTGCAATTCGTACGTCGTTCGAGACAGAACCTTCGAAACTCGGTAAGGACCGTCGAATTTCGGTGCCAGTTTCGCGGTGAACGCTTGTGTCGCTGAAGACAAAACTCTATTCCTTTTCCAAACGAGATCACCTATCGAGTACGTAACGTCGCGTTTACCCCGGTTGTAATAACGCGATTGTTTGTCGTGCGCCTCCTCCAAGTACTGGAGGGTCAAGTCGTGGAGTTCAGACAGGTGGAGCATCCGCTCTGTCCACTCCGTCGCGTCCTGGGTCGGTATTTTCACGTTACCTTCCAGGATTCGTCGAGCAAATCGCGGTGGCGAGGGAAGTCGACCGAAATTGAGAAAAGCAGGGCTCATTTTTAAGGTGCTATGCACCGCCGTGTTATACGCGAATTGGAACTGATGTAAGTGTTCGTCCCATTTTCGGTGGTTTCCCTCGACATACGATGCTATCATCGTTTTTACGACTCGATTCATCCGTTCGACTGGATTCGTTTGCGGGTGGTATGTCGGCAACGTCGCGAAGTGTATTCCGTGCGCTTTGAGGAATACTGTCAGCTTCCGATTAACGAATTCGGTTCCGTTATCTGACAGAAAGATATCCGGACATCCCCATCGATACATTACGTGTTTTTCAAACGCCAGTTCGACCGATTTGGCGTTTGCGACTCTCAACGGAACACATTCGATCCATTTGGTGTGTAGGTCGTGGAACACGAGTACATACGCGTGACCCGCTGTGCTGCGTGGGAACGGTCCCATCACGTCCGCAGCCACGACTTTCCAGGGGCCATGGACGCTACGTTTGCCCATTAAGCCCGCTGGAGCCTTCTGGTCGACTTTGCCACGCTGGCAAATGTCGCATTTTCGAACGTATTCGAGAGTGTCGACGTACATCCCGGGCCAATAATAGTTCTCGGCAGCCCGAAAGTACGTTTTCGCAACGCCAAGGTGTCCAGCTTGCGGTTCGTCGTGTACCTCCCTCAGGATTTCGTTCCGTGTCGCAGGAGGTACAACAAGCTTCCAAGCGTTTAAATCCGGTACGAGGAGATCAAGGAACGAATTTGGCCTGTAACGATACAGGGATTCGCCCTCGACTTTCCAACCCTCGTTTTTCGCTGGGTACTTTGATACGTGATCGAAACGGTTTCGATACCATTCCGCTTTGGCATCTTCGCTTGGGGGTTCCGGTGTCGAAGCGGGCTCATCGATCGCCGCTACTTCGATTTCTTCTTCCTCCCCTGTCTCGTACATTCGAGAGAGGGCGTCGGGAACGTGATGTAGGGCCCCTTTCCGGTGGATCACCTCGTAATCGTATTCGAGGAGTTCTAAGGCCCAACGAGCGAGTCGACCATCTGGGCTTTTCAGATGGTGCAGCCAACGGAGGCTGCTGTGGTCCGTTATCACCGTAAAATGGTACCCTTCGAGGTAATGTCGATATTTACGGATGGCCCACACGACTGCTAAACATTCTTTTTCGGTTACCGAATATTTCCGCTCGGCATCCGACAACGTGCGACTCGCGAACGCGATGACTCGTTCTTTGTCGTCGATATTCTGCGTCAGTACCGCCCCCAGCCCGAAGCTACTCGCATCTGTTTGAAGAACGAAAGTTTTCGTAAAATCGGGTGTAGCTAGAATTGGGGGTGTCGATAGTTCCTGCTTCAGCTTATCGAAAGCCTCCGCTTGGTCGTCCCCCCAATGCCATCGAACGTTTTTCTTTAGCAGCTTCGTTAGAGGGGTCGACAGTGACGCAAAATCTCGAATAAATCGGCGATACCTCGACGCCATTCCCAAGAACCTCCGCAGTTGCTTGATGTTCCTTGGCGCCGGGTAGTCGAGGATAGGCGCGGTCTTTTCAGGGTCTACGTTTAGCCCCTCACGGTTTACGCGAAAGCCGAGGTATCGAACTTCGTCCTGGCAGAATTCGCATTTTTCCGGGTTTATCGACAGTCCCGCCTCTCGGACTTTCTCGAGTACCTTCCGTAACCAAACGAGATGGTCTTCGAAAGTCGGCGTGGCGATGATGATATCATCGAGATACGCGAACGCGTACGGTTCCATTTCGGGACCGATTAGTCGATCCAGCAAGCGCTGGAAGGTCGCTGGGGCTCCCGATAGGCCATAAGGCATTCTGGTAAACTGGAAGAGTCCCTTTCCAGGTACCGTAAACGCGGTTACTTCCCTACTCGATTTTTCTAAGGGGATCTGATGGAACGCCTGACTCAGATCCAGGGTCGAAATATAACGTGCGGAACGCAATTTGTCGAGTATACCCTCCATATACGGAAGAGGATATGCGTCCTTTTTCGAAACTGCGTTGACTTTACGAAAGTCGAGGCAAAACCGATAAGTTCCGTTCGGCTTCTTTATCATTACGATGGGAGTCGACCACGCGCTGTTGGAAGGTTCGATTACTCCTTCTTTCAACATTCGGTCGACTTCATCGTACATCGCCTGTCGAACAGGGGGCGACACCAGGTAGTAGCGCTGTTTAATCGGTGCACTACCCTGGGTGTCGATCTTATGTTCGATAAGATCCGTTTTACCGGTCTTTCCGGAGACGAATGGAATTTCCCCTGCTAGAAACTCGTCGAGTCGGTCCTTTTCGGTCTTCGTCAAGTCCGTAATTCCGTGACAAACGATGGAGTCTTTTTCTGGGGCGATTTCGTCGGGTCCGCGCTCCGCGAAAACGTGCGGTACAATCGTTAATCGCGAAACCCAACCGCCGTTGGCGCTATCGATAACGATTTCGAACGCATTAACGAAATCGATCCCCAGAATCATGTCGACAGTCAAGTTCGGAACTATTCGTACGTCGAAGTCTCGTTCTAGTCCGTCCACTGTGACTGTTATCGTGGTCTCTTCCTGGATCGTCTCCACCTGTCCATTAGCCGTTACTATTTGTTTAATTAGAGGAGGTCGAAATACTCTCCCCTCTCTGAATGTCGGTTTCAGCCCGTAGGCTCCGAGGAAGGTGCGAGACGATCCGGTGTCGAGCAACGCTTTTACCATCCGCTTACCTACTTGTACGTAGATAAACGGACGACTCCCGCTGTCGGTGGAGTCTATCGTAAGTACCGTCGAAGTACTTGTTGACGGTGCGTCCTTATCGATTGTGGTCCCAATGTCGCTGGGGGAAGTATTTGGGACCTTCGAAATTACTTCCCTGTTTCTTTTCCCGAACAACGTTTACAGTTCGGGTCGGGATTGCTGGAGTGGTGGCAGCTATAACAATAACCCTTCTTCTTCGGCTTCCGGCACTCCCTTAACATGTGATCGGTGCTGCCACAATTCCAGCATTTCCACTGGATCGTTTTCGAATTTCCCTCCTTCCGGGAGGAAGTCGAAGGTGTTTCCGTTTTCGAGATCGTGCGGTTTCGTTCCGATCTTACCGGGCTTCGCGTTTGGGCTGCTCGCGAGTACGTTGGCTTCGCGTCCGATTTCTCGGATTTCTGACTCGACCTCGTTTCTACCGCGGAACTATACTCGAATTTCCGTTCGCTCGATCTTTTAGATTTTGGTTTATACGCGAATTCTAAAAGCGGGGAATCTTCTACCGGGGGAGGCGGCTTAAATTGTTTAATTCCAGCCCAAATAATCTCCCTCTCGGTCCCAAGATCTACCAGATCTTCTAACGTACTGATATCGTGTGGATTTATTTCCCGTCTATACGCTGGCCGAATATTTTCCAAGACAATGTCGAGCAATTCGTCCGGAGGAATTGGTCGAGTCATCCGGGACACGCATCCCTCGATACACGTTACGAATTCGGCTATCGTCTCGTCGTCGCCCTGCGTTCGTTTCCGAATGAACTTGTCGAGTCTCTTTTGGAGATCTCGAGTTCCAAATCGGGCTAGGAATTCTCGACGAAACTGTCGCCAAGTTTCCCACTCGTCTCGATGGGTCCTGTACCATTGTAGCGGTAGACCCTTCAATATCATTGGGAGGGCACACATTAGGCTGTCTAAGCCTAGACCTCCCAGAGTCGCCCATTCCTCGACTTTTCCAAGGAAATCCTCGGCACTCCCGTCCTCCTTTCCGCGGTATGACAACCGCCACCGACTGACGGCTGAAATTAGTGCCGCCGCATCCCGCGAGAAATTCGGCATCCTCGGTGTGTCGTCGGTTGGTCGTGCCGTCCGTTCGTGGGTGAAGTCCACCCTCGGTCTCGTCGTCGATATCCGTTCGGTCCTGAAGTCCGAATGGGGGTACCCCTGCGGTGAGGATTGTGAGAGAGGCACATTTCGTGTCTCTCGAACTTCCGCATTGTCGCGTCTCGTCACCGATTCCCGAGGGAATCGGTCGTATGCGTCGTCCGTCGGTTGGGGTACCACCGAGTACGTCGGTAAGTCGAGTAGGTCTTCGTGCGTCCGTCGATGGTCCGTCACGAGTCTTGTCGAGCTACGAGGAAGGTTCCTGTCCAGGAATGCTTCCCGAGCTTCCGCGTGTAATGCGGTTGCGCGTTCTGTCGTCCGGTATGTCGTGGTAAGTCCGGTGCACGTCGTCGTCCCAGTACTCATCGTCACGGTCGTTTCGGTCGCTAGGGTCACTGGTGGTAACCAGTGTTGTTCCCTAAAAGTCACCGTCGGTGGTCGTCCCGATCCTCGTCGTTCCGAGGATGTCGAGACTGCGGTTGTCGTAGTGCCGGTTACTGTCGTTAGTGTCGATGCAGCTAACGATACCAGCACATCGGTGGCGGTCGAGGTGGTCGGCGTCCGCGGTCGCGGACGCGGACGCGGCGCGATATTCGATACGGTTGGACAGTCGCCTCCTCCGAGAGAGGATACTGTCCAAAATTCGGCGGATCTACCTCGAGTTACGCTGACTAGCCTCTGCTCGTATTCCTCCAACAACGTCAACAGGTCGCGTTGACGTTGTCGGCTTATGTCCAGTTCCGACAATTCGTCGGACATCATGAGAGGTGCGAGAGCTAGTTCGGTCGCGACCGCCTCGGTTACGTTGCGTTTATACCGCAAAAATCGGGTCCTTAGCTCCGCTAAGTTGCCTTCGGTATTTAATCCTAAACGCTGTAACACGGTGCGGAGGGCTTCCTCATCGTATCCCAATAACAAATCGTCTTGGGATGCGGTTGATCCCTCGTAGTCGAACGCGTGGGACATTTTCCGGCTTTAAGTATTTTCCCGATTACCGACCGACAAAAAAAAAGAAAGAAAAAAAAATATTTTTCTCCGAAATAAACAAAAATTGTATTCCAACCGGATAATTCGGATAAACGACGGCGAAGAGAGAAAAAAAAATATGAAAATTCTGTGAGATTCGACTCACGATTCGATTCGGTTAACAAAAAATCGACTCAACTCAATTTAAGTCCGATTTAAATTTAGTTCGATTCGATTATAATTTCGGAGTACTATTTGATTCGATTCGATTCGATTCGAAAGCACGAGAGAGAAAAGAATGTAAACGGGTTCGAAAGAGAAAAAAAACGATTACAATTACACTGCACCGCAAACTTTCCTTCGGGTACACGATTTTCGATTAATAATATTATCGACAAAGTCGATCAAAAATGTTCAAAACATTTTAAATTCAATACGTTGAAAGGCAAAAAGAAAGGTTTCGCAATTATTGAAAAAATATCAAAATTTTCGCAAGTGAAATTTACAAAAAAAAAATGTTCGAAACGAATATTATCGACTATGTTCATAAAAAAAATATGAAAAATATTTTAATTATAATAACGTTACGACAAGAAGTGAAAAATTTCGAAGTTATAAAAAAAAATTGGAAAATATTTCACAACTAAAATTCAAAAATATTTCGACAATATAATTTGAGAAAAAGTGTTCAAAATATACATATATAGAGAAATTCGAAAAATCGGAGCGTTAGAAAATTTATTATTAAAAAAAACAAATTTTAAAGTCTCGAAAAATGTTCAAAACGAAAATACGAATATTGATGAAGTCGATCGAAAAAAAGAAATACAAAAGAAAATAGGCGTGAAAACAAAAAAAAATTTACTCTTTTTTTTTTTTTCTTTAAATTGAAAAATTCGAAAAAGTTGTTAGCGATTTATATTTTCTTTAAAACAAAAAAAATGAAAAGATCGAAATCAAATTTTCAAAAATAGTAATAATGCCTAAGTATTAGGAAAAAAAAGAATCTGAAAATTCGAAAAGAAAAATGAATTTTCCAACGGAAATCGCTGGAAAGTTCGAGGACGAGAAAAACCGTTATCTCGTTCGAACTTTCCCGAACCTATACGAGATTCTCGAACGAAGAAAAAAAAAATAACGAACTGAAATCGAAACGTTTGGGCCCCACGTTGGGCGCCAAATTTGTGACGTGGATCTCACTATCCCTTCGTTGGGGGGTGTCGACACACCCCACACGTCACAATCGCCCTGAAATCCTGAAATCGAAATAACGGGAAAAGGGCTCGATCGTGGGCGCCAGGTGCTATGCACCGCGATCTAACTCAGGAAACGAAAATGGTAGAGGGGAGGGTTCGTATAAACGACACGTTCGACAAACAAAATAAAATGAAAATAAATATATTTGCCGATAACAAAATAGTCGAAATAAAACAAAAGAAAATCCTACAAAATGAATGCTATGAAATAACAAAAAAAACAAAGAAACGGGGCGAGGTGTCGCGAACGGCGCGACGAGCTCACTCAAGATGGCCACCTGTCGAATCAGGTGGCTCGACCTCCTGAGCTCGCTCGTTTCCTTTTCGGCGATAACGAATACGGGACTCACGCTTTCTCCGTTCTGGGTCCCGGGTGGCGTCCTCTGCTCCGTCGACGACGTCGTAAAAATAAGATATTTATCCCTCGATCGGGTCGTCTTCCTCCTTCGCGTTTTTCTCTTTCTTTCTCTCTCTCTTTATCTGCGTGGGCACGTGCTAACAGGTTTACGTCCAGCGTAGAAGTGAAGAAGTCGGCTTCACTTCCGGCGTCTTCTTCTCGATCTCGGGGCTACGAGCCTCCTCATTGGCTGCGAGTGACGACTCGTACCCCTCGAGTCATCTACGAGCCTTCTGGTGGACGGAACTCCTCGTTGGCTTCGACTTTGCGGTAGAGACGATCCCCATTGCTTCGGAGAAAACGTCTCTCGATTTTTCCCCGCTGGGACGACGTCGAAAATCCTTCCTGGAGTGTTCCGGGGTCGACTTTGCTCCTTCCACCAACGGCTGCTTCGACTGACGTGGTTCTAATGACGTCAGTGCCGGTTCGTCTCCGCGACGAGTCTCCACGTGGTCGAAAGTCTGGTCCCCGTCGTCTTCGACAGATGGCGCCTCGTGTTCGGTTATCGCGACTCGCCTCGGCCCGTTCCGAACCTACTCTTATCGACGCTACGATCTCTAATGCGAATCTAATCTATATTTCGGCCGCCTTAATTCTAACAATCATATTATGTCGCTCTTACACCGCGGAATAACTTAACCTAAGTGTTTGTTGACTTCCACGGTGGACGTATATGCGATCGATCCATGCCGATCGATCGTATCGATTGAATTTCGCGGCGCGAATAGTCGTGGGGAAAGTGCGTGGGAGGTTCGAGATCTTTGTATCAGGGAATCGATATTCCCTGTTACACTTTTTAAAATATTCTGACACGT
Organism: Gasteruption jaculator; assembly: GCA_949825005.1. Lineage (NCBI taxonomy): Eukaryota > Metazoa > Arthropoda > Insecta > Hymenoptera > Gasteruptiidae > Gasteruption > Gasteruption jaculator. The sequence goes on from CATKWD010000116.1 coordinate 94,140, forward strand.
ACTTGAATAGTGTGTACAAATTTTGTCATTAAGAAATATTGAACTGAAATCGAGTGCGGCGCACATTTGCAGTGCTATATTTCCTAATGAAAATATTAATACACGCTATTGCAATATATATCAAATTATTATAAAAAGTTTGATAGATTTAAATATTTTATTCTATTCTAAAAAAAATTCCGAAAAAATTGTTTCATTTGTTTCAAAATAAACAATTTTGTAAAAACTATATCGATACTAGCAAAACATCATTTAGGATTGCTGCAATTAATAAAATTACATTACTTTTTATCCTCTTTGATAACATTTCTCAACAGTACTATATAACAATTTTTGGCAGTAATACGTATCAACATATGAATTGAAATGTTGGTAGAAAAGAAGCAATTCTGCAAAAATTATGTCAACCCTAGCATTTAGAATTACTGCAATTATTAAAATTACAGTAACTGTTATCCTTAAACTTGGCAAATTATCATTTCTCAACAGTACAAAGTTAGAGGTTGTAGCAGTAATACTGTAACGTGGCCATTTGGCCGCGTTATCAAGTCGCGTATTTGAACATACACGGTAGTGTCCAGAGATCTCCCCGGAAGGGCTGGGACAAAATATTAAAGATATTTTAGATTGTTACAGAGTAGGACGGAGGAAGCACAATACCCAATCCCCATTTCCCTTACCTCACGCATTCCTACCGTCTACCTATCACCGTGACGCTCCGGAGGAAGAAGGACTCCGATACCGCTGAGACCAGAAGACTGGACAAGAACGCCATCCTCAACCAATCACCAGACGCAACTCCGCCAGCCAGAAGCCATCGATCAAGATCCACCACCCAGGGCGGCAGCACTATCCACGCTAGGAATTGCGAAAGGGCCCTGGGTGGGGGGAATCGAGGACCGCCGCCGGCGAAGAAGCCAGAGATCTCTGGACCTTTGACGTGACCGTCTGGTTTTGGATTATATTATTACGGCTGTAGCGAATTTCTTGGTGCCCTGGGTGACCGCATCCACTCGCGTGGATCCCTTTGGTTGTGTCCGAGGAAGGAGTGTTGGGTGCTCGAGGAGGCCGAGATTTGACCGGGATCCGAGGAGGAATTGGTTCCGGTGGTCCGAATTGGTGGGAGGAGTATCGCACGACCAGGTTGGGCCAACATCTGTTGTCTGAGCGTCACGGACGTGCCTTTTTATATCTCCCGTTCCTTTTCCCTACCGTCCTTGTCTTTTTGCAGCTTTCCCGAACGGAAGTGGCTTTCCCTCTCCCGCCTACAATTTTCGTGCTCCCTACCGTAGTTTAGTTTTCTTTTTTTTGTGAGTCCCAGACCCATTCGGTCGCGGGCCCTTCCGGCCATATCTTTTCCTTTTTCGCGTATCTTTTTTTTTGGGTCTTTCTGATATTTTTTTTTTTCTCTCTCTTGTTACCGCCTACCGGGGCGACGTTTTTTTTTTCTTGTTTCTGTTGTTCTTTTTAATTTAATAAATTAAATTAAAAACCAGTTACCGCGTGAGCCTCCGTTTTAGCCCTTATCTTTTCCCTTTTTGTTTTTCCCCAGGGCACGGAGGCAGAACCCCCTTCTGGGACTCTGCTCCCGACCGCTAGCCGTGCACCCTCGTCTACTCCGCGGGCTGATCGGATCTCCATCGTCGAGGGCCACCCCCTCGGCTGGCGCCCATCTTTCGATTTCGTACCCCTGGACTCCCCTTAAGGGACTCCAGGAAGGGAGGAGCCGATCAGGCCGAACGGAGGGACGAGCGAGGATTTGCGACGGAAAGTCCGTCACAATACATATAAATATATACAATGTGATGTTGATAGAAAATAAGCAATTTTCTAAAAATGATATCAACCCTCTCATTTAGAATTGCTGTAATTATGAAAATTAAATCAACTGTTATCCTTAGAGTAGGCAATTTATCATTTCTCAACAGTACAAAATGGTTTTAGCAGTAATACATATAAATATGTAAAATGTTATGTTGTTAGAAAGTAAGCAATTTTGCCAAAATTATATCGATACTAGGAAAATCGTAACATTTACAATTGCTGCAATTATTAGCCCTTAGCCACCTGACGTGTATTCCAGATACACTACCCTCTGACGTCCATCATAGAGACCGCTTTCATATTTTAAATTTTATATTGAAGGGGTTATATGCCTACTTGGAACCGACAAAATTACATGATTTTCAAGATTTTTTTGACGTTTTATTGAGTATTAATTAAAGTTGGCAAAATACTACCAAAAAAGTACGTGTCTAGTAGTATATGTATAAATTTATGTATTAGAAAATATTGAAAAATGGTGGAAATATAGCTCTTCTCCTAAAGCGTCCGTTTTTTTCCATCACTTGCGGTGACCACAATATCGTCGGAACGGCTTATCTAAAATTAAAATAAAAGAATACTGTGTTAATATATTGCATTATGAAGGGCCTGAACGAAGGGTTTGGTAAAATTCAGATTTTTACAAAAATGGCAATAATTTTACAAAAAAGTCCGTCTTTCGAGCTCAACTGATTTTGGTATTTTTGTTGTAAAAATTTTTTGTTACCGAAATAAAAAATCATTCGTTCAGGCCCTTCATAATGCAACATACTAACGCAGTATTCTTTCATTTTGATTTTAAATAATCCCTTCCGACGATATTGAAGTCACCGCAAGTGATGAAACAAAAATCGAACGCTCTAGGAGAACAGCTATATTTCCACCATTTTTTAATATTTCCTAATATAAAAATTTATACATATACTACTAAACACATACTTTTTTGGTAGTATTTTGTGAATAGTAATTAATACTCAATAAAACGGCAAAAAAATCTTGAAAATCATGTATAATTTTGCCAATTTTGATAGAAAATAAGCATTTTCGTAACTGTTATATCGATACTAGCAAAGCCCTAGCATTTAGAATTGTCGCAATTATAAAAATTACATTTTTTTTAATCCTTAAACTGTGCATCAATAGTACTATATAACAATTTTTAGCAACAATATAAATCAACATATAAAATTATGATACAAGTCCTACATATCTACACGTTATGAAAACAAACTTTTTCACCGTAACGTGTACGCGATGTCAAAACCCTAGGAAAACTCTTTTGAGATATGAACATCGAACGTTCAATTCAAACTTTAAAGTTACTTCTTAAGGGGTTATGCCTACTTGGAACCGGCAAAATTTTATAATTTTCAAGATTTTTTTGTCCATTTATTGAGTACTAATTAAAATTCGCAAAATACTACCAACAAAGTACTATTTCAAATTAAAATAAAATAATACCGTGTTAGTATACTGTGTTATGAAGGGCCTGTGAACGAAGGGTTTCGTAAAATTCAGATTTTTACAAAAATGACAACAATTTTAAGAAAAAGTCCGTCTTTCGAGCTCAACTGATTTTGCTATCTTTGTTGTAAAAATTGTTTTTCTTACCGAAATAAAAAATCCTTCAACATACTAACACAGTATTCTTTCATTTTGATTTTAAATAAACCGTTCCGGCGATATTGTGGTCACCGCAAGTGACCACACGCTGTAGGAGAACAGCTACATATATTACCACCATTTTTTAACATTTTCTAATATAAACATTTATACATATGCCACTAAACGCGTACTTTTTTGGTAGTATTTTGTCAATTTTAATTAATACTCAATAAAACGGCAAAAAAATCTTGAAAATCATGTATAGTTTTGCCGATCCCAAGTAGGCATAACCCCTTAACGAAAGTTGATATTAAGCGAATAACATTTCCGACATTTCGCAAATCTTAAAATGTTATGTTTTACAATCAGTCGTTGGTATTGTTCGGTTGGCAAAATTGTAGCGAACCGTATTAAAACATTTGTCAGATATATAAATATGGAACGTTCACCTCAAAAATTCTTTCAAACAATTCTTTGCTTTCAATAAAACCTTTTATATTTAACAAATCGTAATTTTTTTTGTTATTTCTTACACAATTTGAAATATTTCAAAGAGTAGATTCAAAATATTTCAACATTTTTTAAATGTTATAAGAAGCTACAACACAAAAAATGAAGATTTGATTAACATAAACATTCAGTTAAAAGAAACAATTGCTTCAAATAAAGTTTCATTGTAGGGGGATATCCCGAATTAGGAAGCCTAAAAAAAGCGATATTTTGGAACTATTTGTAGGAAAGAACAAAATAATTAAATCTACCCAACTTTTTCTAATATTTAGATATACATTTCAACAGTGTGTACAAATTTTTTCAATTCAGAAATATTGAAATGAAATGGAGTGCGACGCGCATTTGCAGTGCAGTATTTCTTAATGAAAAAATTAGTACGCGCTATTGAAATATATATCAAAATATTGTAACAAGTTCCATAGGTTTATTTATTTTATTGTATCCTAAACAAAATTTCCAAAAAATCGTATTATTTTGTAAACCTTCTAATTCAGGATATCCCCTTAAACTGAAACTTTATTTGAAACAAATTTTTTTTAATGAAACTACATTAATTTAATGTTAAATTTTTTGTTTTGTAATTTCTTACAACATTTTCAAAATTTTCAAACCAACAAGTATAAACGTACTCTTTTGTAATCAATCGTTGAATTTAAACTTTAACTTATTTCCTCAGGAAACTTTATATAAAGCCAATAACACTTCCTAAATTTCTAAAAACTTCAAATCTTATCGTATACAATCAGTCGTTGGTATAATTCGGTTGGCAAAATCGTATGAAACTGTACAGCAAAACTTTTCAGATATATAAACATGAAACGTTCAACTGAAACTTTACTTCAAACAATTCTTTATTCTAAATGAAACTTTTTATATTAAACAAATCGTAATTTTTTTTGTTATTTCTTACACAATTTGAAATATTTCAAAGAGTAGATTCAAAATATTTCAAAATTTTTTAAATGTTACAAGAACCTACAACACAAAAAATGAAGATTTGATTAACATAAAGATTCAGTTAGAATAAACAATTGCTTCAAATAAAGTTTCATTTTAGGGGGGTATCCTGAATTAGGAAGCCTTAAAAAAGCGATATTTAGGGAATATTTTTAGGATAGAACAAAATAATTAAATCTACCCAACTTTTTCTAATATTTAGATATACATTTCAACAGTTTGTACAAATTTTTTCAATTCAGAAATATTGAAAAAATTAAATCGAGTGTGACGCGCATTTGTAGCGCAATTTTTCTTAATGAAAACATTAGTACACGCTTTTGAAATATATATGAAAATATTGTAACAAGTTCGATAAGTTTATTTATTTTATTGTATCCTAAACAAATTTTCCAAAAAATCGTTATTTTTTAGACCTTCTAATTGAGGATACCCCCTTAAACTGAAACTTTATTTGAAACAAATTTTTTGTAATGAAACTACATAAATGTAATGTGAAATTTCTTGTTTTGTAATTTCTTAGAACGTTTGAAAAATTTTCAAACAACTTGGAATATACTATTTTGTAATCAATTGTTGGTGTCGCTATATCTCAAAAAACTTGAGATATGAACATGTAACGTAAAATTCAAATGCAAAAATTACTTTTTAACGAAACTTTAGATGGGTATAACACTTTATAAATTTCAAAAACTTAAAATCTAATCTTTTCCAACCAGTCGTTGGTACTGTCACGTTAGGAAAATCGTGAAACTCAAACGCTAAACTTAATTTTCAACGAAATTGTATAAATACAAAAGTGCAATAATTTCAACGTAAGGTCACAATTACTCGTAGCATTTCAGAAAGGACCATTCACAGGGTCACCCATTCCTTCACGGGTGGAGAATTCTTTATATTTTGGTCACAATCTAACAAGGAAATAGTGAACCAGCATTAGTTCAAATCGTAGTTTTAGCGTGCAAAGTTCAATTTTGTTAAATACGTTGTTACGTACCGACTCTATATGAGTGGGTGCGTATATGCTCAACCTCTACTACCTCTACAACCTCTACTCTGATATCGCGTAAGCGATACTCTTCCGTATGAGATATCTCCGAGTATAGTAGGACTGACCATGCACGTATTACTTGAGCGGCTAAGGAATACGGGTGGCGGGATACTTGCACCTTAAAGTACTAAAGTACACCTTGCTGAAAGTGATTAGAACATTGAAAGAATGATTCGGAAAAATAAGGGGTTTAATTTAGATTAAATATCTTATTAGTATTTATTATTCTTGAAAACTTACAACTGTGAATAATACAAATAGAACGTAATTTCGATGATTTGACTCTAACGGCTTATATTCTGTTTCCTACGTGTACAAAGAATATAAGTCCCTTTTACTTGCTTTATGATCGACTTTTGGAATTTAATAGAAAAGAATGTAACTTGGGTGAGAGAGTGGGTCTTCCTCAGGAGCTTGGGTTTACTAAGCGGTCAGCGGCCTAATAGGTTCTTCCTTGTACGGATCCAACAGGAAGACTGACAATAGATAATACTCAGCACGCGTGACGTTCTTATGTGTGCCAGGCGTGCCTACCCTATGGGTGCGCTACGTCTATAAGCTATCGGCAGAGGATAGTCGTACAAAGACAAACGGTTAGTGGACGAGCCCCTTACACCGAGCTTGCCTAAGACCAGACTCTCTGAAAAGTAGTGATTTGCCTGATATTTATACAGTCAAATTGAGTGGGGGTCGAAAAGTTAATAATTGATTCTGGGGGGCACATGTACATGGAGTGTACATGTGTGTTCCTATATTCTTTGTAGATAAGCAGCTGACTATGCTGGAGGTGAATGACAGAGGTGTATGACACATGTGCTGCGTTTGCAAAAGATGTGTTCTTGACTGTTTCATGCTTGCTTCGAGATTGCTTATATCTTAATGATAGATCTTATGATAAATTATAACGAAAGGAAGTATTTTAATAATGAGCCATTTTGGTTCGTAACAGACCCCTCCCCACTTTTGTAAGAATTTATCATAAAGGATAGAAAGAAATATGTAAGAGAAAAATGTACCTCGGTCCGCCACGCTGCCCAGACACGCGTAATTCTATCCAAGATAAGAAGGTGGTTTAACTCTATATTTAACTTTAAACTACTACTACTAGTTGTTTTGACTAAACTACGGATACCTCCCCCAGTCCCTATAGGTCCTGTATTTTTGATATTTGCGATTATCATTAATAATGTTTGTATATATATTATTGTTATATTTTTAAATGTCCCTTAGAGTTCGAGCAAACGACAATAGTCACAATTTAAATCACTGTACTCAAAAGGTTCGTTAGAGTCCATATTTGATAATTGCACCACTGGATTTAGGTTCATGTTCTTCATTGATGTTTGATCTTCATTGTGGTTTGATGTTGAAGGGCATCCTTCCGGTTGTCCAGGTTTTGTGGTCCGCAATGTTGTTGGTATCAGTGAACGATAACACAAGGGTTTTGTGTCACGTGTCTTTTGGCGCTTTGATTTGTGAAGGTCGTCCGGTGTTGAGACCAATAAGAGCTCGTCGTCGCTGTCGTCTCCAAAGAGTTCATTGGCTTGTTGGAATTTGTGAAGTCCGTCTCCCGTTTGCGTAAATTTTGTCTTTTTCCACACTGTTGTGGTCTGTGTAGATTTGGCTTTTCTGTATATGCCATTCCCCTTCCGAAAGTTTGGAGTGGATGGTTTTATCATCCCCTTTCTGCATTCTTTCAGCCAACTTCCTGTATCTGGAGTTTGTTGTGTGAAGACACGGTGTCCTTCTATCGGTTCAGTTGAAGTTCCGACAGTTCTTTTGTGCATCTTCTTACATTATGAAGGTGTTTAGATTTTAATCGCACGACTGTGACGATTTCCTGACGGTTCATTTCTTTCGTGTGGCTGGTTTTGTGAAGTAAGCGGAATTTCTTCAACACATCGCTCTACTGGAATCTGACTCATGGTTTGGATTTTAATTTTGTTTGATGAACCTCCTTTGTTCTTTCTGAGTTTTAGGAATGCATAAATAGCAATGCCTATTATTATCAGCGTTGTTATACTTATTCCTGTATTTGTAAATGATACCAGGCGTGTATGATGCAAGCTCCTTTGATGGTTTTCAAGTTCTTGAGCTTGTTGTTCTATTTGCGTTAATTTAATGGCGTTGTCGCTATATTCCCATTCTTTATTTTCAATGTTAATTTGTGAAATAGTATTGTGTAGTTCCTTGGGTATGTCTGGAACTTTTGGTGGTAATAATGCTAAATATACCGGTGATACTGTGGGGTATTGGGTGAACTGCTGAGTCTTGATGTCTTCGTGTGTAAGTAGGATTGTTGTAGATGTTTCTGCTTTGCATCCCGGTGTCATAGATAATTTACCGTTGCCAAATAATGTTTCTTGTCCGCTAAGGTATTGGCGACATGTTATTTTGAGGTTCGTTGGTTGTAAAGCCGAGAATATCCAGGTGTTATCATCCGGTAGATTTTCCCAATATACTTCCAGTGTTGGCATCATCCGTACATCACATATTTTCCAGGATGTTGGTTGTACGTTAAGTAACAACATGGTTTCGCAAGTTGGCCTCCCCTTTGTTTTATAGATCGGCAGATGTAATGTGCATATGTACGTTTTCCTATGAGTTTTACATTTCTGTAGGAACTCCATTGATGGTGTGAAGTAGTGTAGTTTGTCGGGTGTAATTGCGATGTGTGAAATTGTGGGTTTAATAAAAACTGCTATTGTTTGATTATTTGTCAAATTTTGCAGGTACGGGCTAGTGTGAATGCTGAACAAGGTGAACGTTGCTTTGTCTAGGAGGGGTAAGGTAATTTCTATTATCAAGCGTCCTTTCCTGTACGTGAGTGCAAGATTGCTAATATCATCCAAGGCTTGCGTGTGTAATTCTTCCGGGGAAAGTGGAAAATCATAATTAGTGTGCTCTTGAATTTTTCCAATGGCATTAATTAGCTGAGACGGGGATAATATTGCAGGGTGTAGAGTGCCTTTCTTGGCAAATAGGACGGCTGTTGTCAGGATTATTAAGCTCATACAATAATCTTCGACTTCCCTTTGAATTTCGTTGATGCTCGCTTCGAGTGATAGTGAATAATATAAGAATAACGTTGTGTTGTGTTGCTGAACAATTTCTTTTGCCATGTCGTTTGTTTTTATGATCAGTTCTCGAGTCTTGTTCGAGATGGTTTCTATATTGTGGTGAATGTTTGAAAATTCCGTTTTCATAATGTGTGTTTGGTTCGAAATAATTTCAGAAATGTGTTTTTGGTCGGTGTAAATTTTATCTATCTCTTGATTGTAATATTCTGCATCATCTTCTGATAGTGTTCCGAAGAGTGTATGGCTTATACTTCCGATGAAACCAAATGGGGCTGATCTTTTGGTTTTTTGTTTTATTATTCCGACTGAATTTCTTAATATCTCTATGTGTGCGAGACTGTACGACGGGAAAATCCCGACTCCACAAATACAAACAGAACAAAGCGGAAACTGACCGGTGGTGACGCTGAACGTTCGGTACGCTCGGACGGACAAGGGTAGGAGAAGCAAGCAAATAAAAAGACGCGATATAACTAAAACTTAACGATATATTTCATAACAAATCTCAACAAAGAAAAGGCCACGAGTCTCTGAGCACGAGGCTCCTGCAATGAGACACTCAAAAAAGAAAGACGCGCAAAGCGAGCTCCGCTTGTGACGCGCAAGGCGAGCTCCGCCTGGACCAAACGCTAGGGCGTTTGGAGAGCCGGAGGGTTGGGAGCGAAAAATGGGGCTAATCCCCGAAGGAGAGACAACCCGAGAACACCTCGAATTGTCTCCAAGAGTCTACAAAGTGCGAACACCGCACTGGAAGGAAGCGAACTCCGCTATAAGGAAGTGCGAACACCGCACTAGGAAAAGGTAAAGGTGCGAACACCGCACCGTCTACTAAAATCACGAGAACGCCTCGTGGGAAAGGAATGGAATGGTTAGGAAAACCAAACTTACTCACTTAGCCTGAAATCATCCATAAGTTCCCCGTCTGTAGGGGCTCGGGTCGAGCTGGCGACTGACTGGAACGGCGACGATCTCACCGAGATCGAGCTCGATAGATCGCCGCGAGGTGGGAGACGCTGCGAGTGGGGACCAACTCTGGGAGAGGGAGACTGTCCGGTGGGTCCCGGCTCAGCTCCGCTCCCCCCTTACCTTTCGCGATCGCGAACAAACTCCCCTCCATTGACGCGTAAAGCGAGTGCAGCGTCAATGCACCACCAAAACCGGAAATGACACCAAACCGCGCGAAGATCCCACCAAACACACGTATAAACATAAAATTATGAGAGGATAATTGTGAGAAAATCTGCCACGATTCGGGGAAAATTCCCACGCTAAATTATCGAAACTGGTGAGAGCCACGGATTTGTTGTCAACGTTATCCGGTACGCTGTGTTTACCCTAGTGACCGGGTAAACAGTGTTTCCAATGATTCGAGAAATAAAATGAAAATTAAATTAAATTAAATTGTTTCCGACCTCGGCTTAACGATTTCCATCTTCCAAAGGACATATGCCCGAATGATATGAGGTATAGCCGAGGTGTTTGAACCCAAGGTATAAATGTTTACCTAGGAATTCGTATCTGACGCAGGGAGTCTACACAGCTGCGAAAAACTCCGCTGGATTTCTTTATTCGCTGTTTTAACGAGAGCGACTCGAGCCACCGAATCTACTCCCGGAATTAATTTTAAAATGCGACCTAAACTCCACCTGCAAGGTGGATTATTAGGATTTTTTATTATCACGATGTCCCCTGGCTTAAACGCATCCGTTTTTGTACGCCACTTGGAACGTGATTGAAGCGTGGACAAATACTCCGAGGACCATTTTTTCCAGAATGCTTCTGTGATCCTAATTGTACGCTGCCATCGATTCAAGGTTGTTTCCTTGAGATCGAGCGTTGATCGTTCGGGAGGAGCGAGGAGCGCTCTCCCTGTTAGAAAATGCCCTGGAGAAAGCATTTCTAGACTCTCTAAATCGTCGTGAATTTTCGCAATCGGACGAGAATTGAGGCATGCCTCCACGCGGCATAGAATAGTAACAAATTCCTCAAATGTGGGTATAAATTTCCCCATAATACGCTTTAAATGGTATTTAACCGTTCGAACGCCACTTTCCCAGATTCCTCCCCAATGTGGACTCGCTACTGGGATAAATTGCCAATCTATACCGGCAAGTGGCTCGAGATCGTGGGTGGCTGCGTGTCTCAAGGCGGCCTTGAACGCACGCCTGAGTTCAGCATTCGCACCCTGAAAATTTAACCCGTTATCGCTATACATTACGGAAGGTCGACCGCGCCGCGCCGCAAACCGAGAAAACGCAGCTAAAAATGACTCAGTGTCATAATTGGACACTAGCTCCAAATGTATCGCTCTAGTGGCCAGACACACGAACAAAGCGATGTAAGCTTTCCGTGTTCTTGACCCTCGACCTGCACTAGCATTAATTATAAACGGCCCTGCGTAATCCACTCCAGTGTGGGAAAACGGGTGACTTCGCGTCACTCTAGCTGCGGGAAGAGAACCCATAAGTTGGGTACCCATCGATGCCCTTTCCCGCACGCACACTACGCAACCATGAAGGATGCGCTTGACAGCTGATCGGGCATTAATGACCCAAGCTTCTTTCCTTAACAAAGTTAAGGTTAGTTGCAGTCCGCCGTGAAGAGAGCGGAGATGTATTCTACGAATTAGCATATCTGCAACATGGCCAGGAGGGAGCAACAACGGGTGTTTTTCGTTCTCTGACAAGGACAAATTTCGAAGTCTTCCTCCGACTCGAATTAATCCGTCAGAGTCCAAAAAGGGATCCAAAGAGAGGAGTCGTGATCGAGAGGGTAGATTCTCCTTTCGCGACAAGTGAAGCAAATCCCGTTGAAATTCCGCCGCGTGTACCATTCTGAAGATCGAGAGCTGCGCTACCTGTAACTCATGCACAGAAAGAAAAGACTCATGCACTGTCGTGGGATCTCGACATCTATCTACAAACCTTCGTACATAGGCAATTATTCGAATCGTTTTTGGCCACGATGAAAATCGGTCAAAGAGTGCTAGCTCGTTGTCCTCTGGCTTATGTACGTGGAGAGCAGTTGTCCGTTTTTCCTCCTCTGTGTCGAGCTCACGATGAACAGTGACGAGTTCCGAACGAAGAAAGTCAGGCCCATTCCACCATAACCTGGAATTTACTAATTCTGAGGGCGTGATGCCCCGAGAATTCAAGTCCGCTGGGTTGATGGTGCCCTTGACGTGAGCCCATCGAGCCTCCGGGAGTTCCGTCTGGATATACGAAACGCGATTGGCGACGAACACCTTCCATTTAGACGGCTGTTGGGTGATCCAGGCCAGTGTGATCTGCGAGTCTGTAAAGCAGGAAATGGAATGGACCGGTCGAGACAGAGAAGCTTTTACATGCAACAAAAGCTTCGTTAGGAGTGCAGCAGCTACCAACTCTAATCTAGGGATTGAAACCGTTTTAATGGGTGCTACTTTGGCCTTGGCCATTAGTAAATTAACTGTTACTGTCCCATCCAAGGTCGTAACCTTGGAATACACTACGGCACCGTACGCTAACGACGATGCATCACAAAACCCGATTAACTCGAATCGAGTGCCAGGTCGAAAACTGTCCCATCGAGGCAATGTTAGATTTTTCAGCTCTCCCAGTTGAGTGTATGCGTGAAGCCACTTGGAGCGCGTGGGCTCCGGAATCTCCTCATCCCAAGAAAGCTTCAGCAGCCACGTAGATTGCATTAACTGTTTTAATACAATCGTCACCGGAGAGATCCAGCCCATAGGATCGAAGATCTTGGAATTCTCGGAGAGTAAAGTTCGCTTGGTGACTGTAGTAAGCACCTCCGTACGAATCTGAAACAAAAACTTATCCTCCACCGTATCCCAAGCTACGCCTAAAATTTTGTGCTGATTCTCGTCTGGATCGGAAAAAATAACGTGACTTTCTTGAGTGGAAACTACATTAGGATCCCGAGGGACGTTGGTAGCCCATTTGCTGAGTGAAAACCCTCCCTTGGAGAGTAATTCCACCAGCTGGTTCTGGATTAGTTCCAGGGTGGCAACGTCATCTGCACCGAACAGCAAGTCATCCACGTAGACAGAATCGAATAAAACCCTCTGTGCGTGCGGGAATTCATTTCCGAACCGAACAGCAAGTTCCTTGAGAACTCGCATCGCTAAAAACGGCGCGGGACCGGTCCCGTAGGTAACGGTATTCAATTCAAAAGTTTGCTCCCCACCGGGAGTCTGCCAAAGAATCGACTGTAGTACTCGATCTTGAGGCCGTACGAGTATCTGGCGGAACATTTTGACGATGTCCGCTACTCCAGCAATCTTGTGACCTCGCCAATTTAAAAAAATAGAAGTTATGTCCTTCTGTAATTTTGGACCTACCAACAGGACATCGTTGAGGGATACTCCCGTGCTTGTTTTGCTAGAAGCATTAAAAACTACCCTAACCTTTTCCTTTCCTGACACCGATTTGACCACCGCGTGGTGAGGAAGGTAAACTCGATTCTTTGCAACCAAAGAAGAATTCGAAATGGGAGTCATGTGTTCAAGAGACTCATATTCTTGCATGAATTCAACGTATTGTTCCTTCCGGATGGGATTATTAATAAAACTTTTGGCTACCCGACGCAAGGAGGCTTCTGCTATGTGCCGAGAAGCTCCTAAATTCGAACTATCGAAACCGGGTTTGAACGGAAGTGCAACCACAAACCGTCCGTTGGCATCCTGCTCTACTGTTTTCTGAAAGAACTCCTCACAGAAATGATCCTCATCCGAGAAGGAAATTGACTCGGGAACCTCTTCTAGCTCCCAAAAACGCCGCAATCCCTGCTCTAAACTGCAACAATGATGCACCGTGGTTGTTGGAGCACGCGAATGATGGGGTAGAACGCCCGAAACTACCCATCCGAAAATTGTGGATTGTGCCAATAGCGAACCGTCGACCGAGGTCAATGACCTGTTAGTCAAAAGCTGCGGGTAATAATCTGCACCGATAAGAAAGTCGATCGGTGATCGCGAAATTTCCGCCTGATCTGCGAGATCCTCTGGCTTCAATTCGGGGAAATTCGAAGGGGAAAAGGATGCAGGCATGTAACTAGTTATTTTAGGAAGAATCAAGGCTGACACAGTCAAAGCCGCCTGACTGCCCTTGAGTGAACGAAAATTGATTACAGCTTCCCCTTTAACTTTCATCGAAACTTGTCCTGTAACACCGGAAATCGATGCATTGACCGGAACCCGCTTAACACGAAGCAATTGGACTAAATTCTCTGTAATAAATGACGATTCTGACCCGGGATCCACTAAACCCCTTGCTACAACGTGTCTACCGTTTTTTGCACACACTTGTACCAAAACGGTCGCAAGCAATACCGTTCGCGTATCATTAACGCTTAAATGAGTGTTAATTTCCGCGTTTGACGATGTAGACGCGGAAGTGTTGGCCGGTGGGGAGGTAACTGGCGAAGTCCTGCTGACCGAGGTGTTTCTTTCCCCCAGGTGCAGCAAAGTATTATGTGGCTTTGCACAAGTTTTGCACCGGAAAGAACTAGGGCATGCCGAAGTGAAATGACCGCTTCGAAGACAATTCACGCATACCTTCTTCCGGTGGACTAAGCTTAGTCTAGCTGACGGTTGTAGACTCAAAAATTTCTCACAGCGTGTAAGTGAGTGGTTCTGAGCGCAATGGACGCACTTAGAGCTCCGCACACTCGTAGAGTGTGACTTAATTGGCCGTTCAGGTGACTTAACCGCACTTGATTTATTTAGCCCTAATGATTCCAGCATGCTAACCTTACTAGACAGAAATTCGGTCAGCTTCGCGTACGTGGGATATTCCGCGAGGTCGCTTATGCAGCGTTCCCACTTTAATCTAAACGCTGGATCAAAACTACTAGCTACTAAATGAACTATGAGCGGGTCCCAAAAGTCTACTGCGTATTCTAAATTCCTAAGTGCGTCGAGAGTGACAGCTACCGTGTCTCTTAAATTTTTTAAGGCGGTCAAGTTGTTGCCATCAACAGACCCCAACTGGGTAAATCTGTTAAGCAACGTCGCCGTGATAATTCGACGATTATGATACCTGGAGACCAGGGTGGTCCAGGCAATGTCATAATTATCAGAGCTCACCGTAAGAGCTTGGATTACGGTGCGAGCTTCCCCTACCAAACACGACTTTAAATAGTGGAATTTCTGAATTCCTGGCAACCCGGTATTGTCGTGGATCATGGCTTTGAACGTATCATGGAACGTTAGCCATTCGCCGTAATTACCACTAAACTTTGGCAAATCTATTTTTGGAAGTCTCATGGAAGATGGGACATTGCAATCTGTGTGAGAGCTAGAACTCGTATTGACGGGTGCGGAGTTCTCTTCTAGACGACCCAAATGATCTAGAATATAGCTCTCAACTGTTTCGAAAGCTTCTAAAGCCGTCTCGTATACGTTGTTGAGGACGTATGGAGTTGCTGCTAATTCCTGCGGCTCATAGCTCGCACTTAATTTAATGTGACAATCCCTGATGTTATCATGGAGGTCATTGGCGAGTTTCAACCTCTCCTCGAGATAGCTAGTCGTGTAACGATTCACACCCCGTTTCTTAATATTAGTAAGAAGACGAACGAGGTCTTCTCGATAGACCGCAACGCTTACTGCGTATTCTTTCTTTAATTTACCTTCTGCCATACTTGCAACGTACTTGGCGTTCTCCTAACCGAACCGAACGACCGAAATCAATTGTTGCTAGCGACCACCAAAGAACGCTTTGTAATTACTTAGGATTTTGCCGATACTTCAAGTTTGACTTGATATCCGGCTCGAAGGACCAATTTGTGCGAGACTGTACGACGGGAAAATCCCGACTCCACAAATACAAACAGAACAAAGCGGAAACTGACCGGTGGTGACGCTGAACGTTCGGTACGCTCGGACGGACAAGGGTAGGAGAAGCAAGCAAATAAAAAGACGCGATATAACTAAAACTTAACGATATATTTCATAACAAATCTCAACAAAGAAAAGGCCACGAGTCTCTGAGCACGAGGCTCCTGCAATGAGACACTCAAAAAAGAAAGACGCGCAAAGCGAGCTCCGCTTGTGACGCGCAAGGCGAGCTCCGCCTGGACCAAACGCTAGGGCGTTTGGAGAGCCGGAGGGTTGGGAGCGAAAAATGGGGCTAATCCCCGAAGGAGAGACAACCCGAGAACACCTCGAATTGTCTCCAAGAGTCTACAAAGTGCGAACACCGCACTGGAAGGAAGCGAACTCCGCTATAAGGAAGTGCGAACACCGCACTAGGAAAAGGTAAAGGTGCGAACACCGCACCGTCTACTAAAATCACGAGAACGCCTCGTGGGAAAGGAATGGAATGGTTAGGAAAACCAAACTTACTCACTTAGCCTGAAATCATCCATAAGTTCCCCGTCTGTAGGGGCTCGGGTCGAGCTGGCGACTGACTGGAACGGCGACGATCTCACCGAGATCGAGCTCGATAGATCGCCGCGAGGTGGGAGACGCTGCGAGTGGGGACCAACTCTGGGAGAGGGAGACTGTCCGGTGGGTCCCGGCTCAGCTCCGCTCCCCCCTTACCTTTCGCGATCGCGAACACTATGTATTTCTCTGTGTCTCTCAGCTTTGTTGCTATTGGGTCGATTAGAAGTACCGCGCTGCACGTTTCGTTGTCCTTGAGTTCGTTAATTTTTCTGCATCCCAAGTCCAACTCTCGTCTATATAACTCTACGTTTGGTTTATGTTTGAGGAAATTTTCAATTTCCAATGATGTTACTAGTTTCCATGATGATTGTGAAATTTTGATGTCTCTAGATCTCTCGAAGTATTGACCGGAGTGCGAAGGCAACGGTGTAATATGATAGTGTGGTGATGTTGCCATAGTGTGGGCTAGTAGATGCAGCCCAATTAAGATTTCAAAAAATCTTCCCATGTTGGTCTCCAGTTCCTTCAATTGAAAAAGAATTTTATAATTGGTAGTATATATTTTCTTGATGTGATGAAGGTAAAAGGGTGAAGAAAAGGATCAATTTGCTTTTGAGGTAGTCGCGTATTCCTTATCAGTGCGGCTCTAGTTGTGTGTGTACTTGTATATTGTTATAATGGTAATCGGAGTACCATGGACACTACAGCTGCATGTCACAGTCATATACTTATGTATTTTCCTGATGACATATGTGTACCCGCCGCGTGCCTTAATACTCTTCTTTGCTTGGAGAAGATCCTTGATGATGGTATGAAGTGCAAACTTTGCATTTTTGTGTGTCGGGAGCCCAGTTTTTAACGAACTGTCAACTCGAGTGGTTAAAAAGTTGTCACGTTGAGATGGATTTCCGAAACAGTGGTGAATGGACGTGGGAGCCGTTGAAGTTGGAGCGGCTGGATGTAAGTATATGTTGATATTAATTTTTGTAGGAATATTTCCTTCCCTTTTTCTTATTATCTGCTTAATTATTTAATAATTGTTTGCAGATAATGATGCTGCGCCTTGTCGCCAATCAACCGGCATACCGAGGGGTTGTGATGTCAATCGAATATCGGCAAACGGTATTTTAATTTTGAGATTTACCTCTTTTTTTTATTATTTTTTTTTTTTAATTTTGGATTGACGGTTAAAAAAAAAATTTTTTGTTATGTTTCCAGATTCGACGCCAACGTAGGCGTTGTCGGCTTGATCTTGAGGAAATTTGGACCGGGTGGGATGACTTAGGTCTCATGGAATTGTTTTATGAGGAGGGAGATGACGCTTACGGCTTTACGGTAACCCACTTTAATATGGCTCGTGGGTTTTTCGAAGTGGCGCCCACCCCTACACGGCGTTAGGGAGATTCCTTCCCTTTTTTTTTTTATCTTTATCTTAGTAGTGAATATATTTAGTGTATGTATTAGCGAGTATTAGCGAATAAATATTGTCTTTTTTCTTTATTTAGAAAATTTTTTCTTATTTCGTTTCCTTAACAAAAAATTTTTTGTTTTTCTTTCTTTCTTTTTTTTTTAATTTTTTTTTATCTTATTTAAAAAAAAATTTTTTTTTTAATTATTTTTTTTTTTTAATTAGATTATCTTATTCGTCATTGAAATTTCATTTTTAGTAGCGTAATTTTGTTATTTATTATGTAAATATGCATGTTTCAATTTATCATTGTGTTTAAGAATTTGTTTGCCGTTCTCTTTTTCTAATACGCACGTATTTTGTTCAAGAGCGTTTAGAACTTTATATGGTCCTTTAAATTTAGCGTCAAATTTTCCAGTTTTTGTTTCTTTTTTTACATATACGTAATCCCCTGGTTTAAAATTCACTGGCCTGATTTTTTTATCGTATTTTAATTTTGAGATTTGTTTAGCTTTGTTTAAATTATTTCCTCCTATTTTGGCTAGTTCATGTAGGCGTTCGACCAGATTCGTCATGTATTTTGTGGTCGAAGGTAGATGTTCTTTCAATGGGAAAGTTTCGGGGGTTTTCATAACCTTTCCATATGCCATTTCGTAGGGTGTGAAATTTGTTCCCTCATGGACTGTAGCGTTGTAGGATTGCATGGCGAATGGTAGCAATTCGTCCCATTCGTCGCATTCGCTGACGAAGTGTTTCAGGTAATCCACAAGTACCGCGTGACTTCTTTCCAAGGATCCATTGGATTGTGGTCGGTATCCTGATGTCTTCTCATGATGTATGTTGTTACTTTCCAGGAAATCCTTCATCTTGGTGTTCAAAAAGCTCTTTCCGTTATCAGTTAGCATAATTAAAGGAGTTCCGTGTTGCGCAAAATAAAGCCTGTCCAGTGTTCGAATTACCGTGTCACTTTTCATGTCTGGTATTTCGAATGCACTTCCGAATTTTGTTAGTAGGTCCAGAACTGTTAGGATGTATTTATTTCCCTTTTCAGTGGGTGGTAGGGGACCTACTATATCGACTGCTATTTTCTCCCATGCTGAGACGGGTGTGTCGGTGATAACCATTGGTTCACGTGTCAACACTCTGGTGATTTTCCGTCGTTGGCATCCATCGCAGCATCGTAGAAAGTCTTGGATATGATTGCGCATTCCTGGCCAATAATAGCGTTGCCTAATTAGATGATAAGTCTTTTTCACTCCCTTGTGTCCTCCAATCATACCCCTTCGTGCCATTCTTCTATTACGGTTTTCCTAAGTTCCGGTGGAGGGGTTTCTATTTCTGCGGTGCATAGAGTTATTTTAATTTTAACGTTAAAAAATATTTTTTGTATTATTTCTGTCAATGAGTCGGTTGAAAAATGATCCAGGTCGTTCCCTCTTATGGGTATACGTATATCGTCGACCTTGTAATGCATAAGAGACTTCTTTAAAGCTTGCAGAGCCTGTGTCAGCAGATTCGTTGTTACTGAATCATAGCAATTTTCCATTGTTATCACGCTAAATAAGTAATTATTTTTACGTTTTGAAACTATTACTTGTCCTATTTTTGAATTGATGAATTTATCATTTTCCGGTTTGAATTTGCCCAAATCTTTTATTTGTTTATTTATGGGTGAAGTAAATTGTAAATCCAAAGGTATGAAATGACAGTAATTTCCCTTCTGCATGAGCAAAGTTTCGTGAGATGGGATTATTTTGCAAAGCTTATATTTTTCTTTGTTTGTGTCTGAGTATGAGTCGGATTCGTCAAAACTAAATTCGTTGCCCGAGGAATTTTCAGAATCCGAAGATTTTTCTGAATCCGAAGATTCTATTGCAACGCCTGGTAATGATATGGTACTTGAATGTGACGTTTGTTTATAGGTGGGGATTGAAGAAGATCGGTTTTCCTTTGAAGTTCTTATGCCCGGAGTTGATTGCGCTGTGGGTAACATACTTTTTCTAGGTGTGGGCATAAAGCTTACTCTTTTCCTAGGTTTGGTGTTTCCGGTGATGATTGTATTTCCTTCTCTCGACTTCCCTTGATCCAAAGATATAGAGGACAAGTTTTTCGAAAGTCTTCGTAAATGGGCTTTTGCTTCCTGAAGGCTGAGATTTTGGGTTTCTTCAAGACAGTCTCTTTCTCTTTGTGCAGCTTCCTTCGTGTTTACTACTAATGGAGCTTTTTCTGAAACATTTATTTTTTCATCTTTGTGGAGACTTAGTACAGCTTCAGTTTCATCGATGTCTTCCCATTCGCTAGATGTTGATTCTGTAGAGTTTAATTTTGTTGGTCTCGGAGAAGTGTTTTTGCATCTTTCTAGAGATTCAAACATTTCTCGGGATCGTGGAGATTCCAATTCTGAGAGATGTTTAAGGAGTGTATCGTTGACTTGTGAGAGTGACGTATGTGAGTCATCTGAGAGGATTTGTGTTTCCTCGTGTTGAGTATCTTCTTCCGTATCTGTAGAAGGTTCAGCGTACGTTCCTGGTGGTTTCCTGGTCCGAATTTTAATTCTGTCAGCTATTGTGCTGGTGTCAGTAGGAGTAACCTTGACTGGGGTTGCATAGTCGGGGTCGTCATTTTCCCCTTTTGTTATAGGAAAACAGGTGATGGGGTTCCTTGACAATGCATCTGCGTTGGTGTTAGTCTTGCCTTTTTTATAGGTTACTTTATAATCATATTCGGCTAGTTTTAGCCTCCATCTCATTAGACGTGATGTTGGATCCTTTACCGAATAAAGCCATTGTAGCGGCATGTGATCGGTGATTAGTGTGAACTTTTTCCCGTAAAGGTAAGGTCTGAAGTAATTTACGGCATAAACTATTGCAAGGCATTCTTTTTCTGTTGTTGAATAATTTTTTTCTGCTGGATTTAGTATTCTTGACGCATAAGCAATGGGATGTTCTTGGCCATTTATTTCTTGTGATAATACGGCTCCTATTGCGTAATCTGATGCGTCTGTAGTGAGTAAGAATGGATTTTCAAAATGTGGACATTTCAAAATAGGTTCCTTGCATAGTTCATTTCGCAAGTCTTCAAAGCTAGACTGCTGTTCGTTCCCCCAAACAAAGGGTTTTCCTTTCTTTAATAACTCTGTCAAAGGTTTGGAGCGTTTGGCATAGTTGTCTATGAATCTTCTATAATATCCAGTTAGCCCTAAAAATTCTCTAATATTTTTAGCATTTTTTGGTACAGGAAAATTTTGTACTGCTTTTAGTTTTCTAGGATCTGGTTTTACACCTCCTTCTGCTAGAATATGTCCTAAATAAGTAACTTCCTTTTGTAGAAATTCACATTTGTATGGTTGCAGGGAAAGTCCGTGGTCTTTGAGACGTCTTAACAGGCGTCTTACTTTAACTCCATGTTCTTCTAGAGAGCTTGAATAGATGACGATGTCGTCTAAATAAACGAATAATTCAATTCCCTGTAATCCGGTTAAAATATGGTCCATAACTCTTTGAAAAGTGGCTGGGGCATTCTTGAGCCCGAAAGGCATTCTCACATACTCGTAGTGACCGTTTGGTGTCGTAAAGGCCGTTTTTGGTTGGTCCTCGGGATCCATTCCAATTTGATGAAATCCGCTTGCTAAATCGAAACACGAGTAATACTGAGCACTGCCAAGTTTATCGAGAATTTCAGTTATACATGGGAGAGGATAGCTGTCTCCAATAGTTTTTTCGTTAAGTGCCCGATAATCAATCACCATTCTCCAGCGTTTATTTCCTTGCGAATCATCCTTTTTGGGTACTATCCAAAGTGGTGAATTGTATGGTGAATGTGATGGTTTAATTATGTCGTTTTTAAGTAGATCAGAAACTTGTTTTTTTATTTCTTCCTGGTGTATCGGAGGGTAACGGTATTGCCTGATGTTGATAGGAATATCATCTATTGTAGGGATTGTGTGAGTAACTGTTGTTGTTTTCCCTAATTTATCTCCTGGAAGGTAGAATAGATCTGGAAATTCCTTTATAATATCCAGAACGTGTCGTTTTTCTTCTGTATTTAAATGATCTAATTTAAGACAATTTTTGATCCGAGAAATTCGATCTGTAGCTTGATTTTCATGTTTTTCGGAGCCAGAATCTGAAGAATATTCACATGAGTCCATTTGTAGAATTTCTTGAGCGTCTAGTTCAATTTCAATAGGATTTTCATTGGTGTTGGTGGCAATAGTGTAACATATGCCGTTCCTATTAGTAACGACAGCTTCTCCGATATATATGTCGGGGTGTGTCTTGATCCTAGGTAAATATCCTTCCGACACTCCTGTGTTTTTAATTTTAATAGGAATTTGCTTTTGGCATCGACCTTCAATTATCAATCGTGTTTTCTGGAGTTCTTTGGAGAGTGTTTCCATTTCTTGTTGGTTACTGAATCTGACAGGTCTTATGGGATCGTTTATAGAAACCATTGTTCCATGGTGGAAAGAAAGTTCTGCTTCTTCTTGCTGGAGTGGTGCAGCGCCTATTATTCCGTCCCCTGGAATGTTTAATCCTTTATAAACGTGGAAAATTCCATCAATGTTGTTAACTCTTAGGATGATTGTCCCCTCGGTATATTCAGGTTCTTGGGTAATGCCGTGGACTTCTCTAATTTCATAGTCTATGAAATGTATAGGTTTTGAAAGAGCATGATAATTAATAAGGTTGATTGATGATCCTGAATCCAAAATAAATTCCCCATATCCCCTTTTTAGTTGAGGAACTTGTGCTCTTATTTTTGCGATGACTCCTTCCTTGAGTAAGCATCTTTTCCTGGGTTCCTTTGCATAAGTGTTACGGGTTTGTTTCCGAGTCTCGGAGGGTCTTCGTGGCGACCGCGCTCGTAGTTTAAAGAAACAGGTGAAGGTTCCCTTGAAGTCGCTGGCGTTCTATTAGGACTTCTATTGCGATTGTAAGGATTGTAATTACAATGCATTGGATCGTGTCCCTTTTTGCCGCAGTAAGCGCAAAAATGTTTATTCACATCTAGATATTTGGGATATCTTCTGAGTAATTTTGGTGGTTCCTCAGTTTGAAGTGAGGGTCCATTTCCCTTTTGTTTGTACGTGTTATTTGGAAAATTATTTTGACTCAATGGACTTTGTCCAATTGCTGTTAAAATCATTGAAGAGAGTTTGTCCACGATTTTCTTTTCTCTTTTATTTTTATCTGAGTCATCAGAATCGCTTGAATCATCACGGCTATGTCTCTTAAAGCGATGTCTTCGATATTTCCGTGAGCTGGGCTTGTAGCGGTGTTCCTTTTCAGCTTCGTCACTGTCGGATTCGGTTACATCCGAAAGGTCTCTTGCTGCTCTCGCTCTGTTTTTCCAAGCACGTGCTTCCTCATCCACTTCGTCGAAGGCTTTTTGGATGTCGGTAAATTTGCGTGCTCGAAAAACTGTGTAATAGCGTCGCGGTAATCCTCGGAGAAAATTCGAAATGATGGATTCGTTGAAATTTTCGAGAACGTGTTCTCGAGCATTTTCTTTGTACTCATTTTCAATCGCTGCCTTCGTATCTCTGAATAATTTATTTGTTCTTGAAATGTATTGTGTTATGTCTTCGTGATTTCTTATTTTTAACCGTGATATTTCTCCTTGGTAGTGATTAAAATCTTTTCCCGATGAAAATTTCTTATTCAGTACAGTGATAAATTCCTGAGTCGTGGAAAATTTTTTTCCAAGTATGATGTTCTTTGCAGTCCCAGTTAATTTGCTTTTTAATATTTCCAGGAAGCATGCCTCGTCATCTTCGGTGACAAATTTGGCGGCGACTTTTATTTGTCGTAAAAATTTTGAAAGTGAATCGGTCGTGCCGTTGTATGTATCAATTAGACTTGTGGTGGTTATCAACTGATTTCCTTGTCTAGTGACGCGATTGCTTTCCTCTAGTGACTCTATTAAACGCCGGATACTTTCGTCGGCCATTTTGAAAGCAAATTGCACCCTTTTTCCTTTTACAATTTAAATAAATGCGAATTCCTTTCTTTCGGTGTTGCACAATCAGCAAGTTTAGCAAAGATTGAGAAAGAAAAGCAAAGTAAAATAAAAGAAAGCTGAGAGAGAATTAAAAGAGATATATATATATACACGAGCGCCTGAGGTTTCAAGGATATAGGTGTCGAGCCGAACAAGGAAATGCGTATACTCAATATTGCATTTCTTGCGACTCTAGATAGGTAAAAGGAGTGAGGTAGATACAAAGTCTCTACACCCCTTTATGTGCCCAAAAATATAGCGGGAAAGAGTATATGCAAAGTATCTCTATCCGTTTATACTTCGGAGGAAGTTGGAAATCACGCCTTTAATTCGTACACATTGAACATGGAAATACACACTCATATGTGGCGTCTCAAAGGTGTGAAAAGTCTCATGTGCTCATGTACAAACAATATCACTTCTTTAAATGCCTGCTTATCTCTGCATAAGGTAAGGATGTATAGGAATGGTATGTGGATGAGAGGAAACACAAGAAAGAACAAGTATACTCAATATCAAGTTCCTTCCGGTTTTAGATAGGTAGAGGTACTACAGAAACAACGGTATCCTCAGGATTCGATGCTCTGGTATCTTCTTATAAAAAGGATAATTATGTATTCAAAATGCCGAGTTCAGTAGAACAAAAACTCTGAGTCAGCTAAATACATACGGAGAAAATTTGTAGTGCAGTGATAAGAGCCAAATATTTATTTATGTGATTAGGGAAAACAAAAAAAAAAAAATTTTATAATTTCTTTCGCGATCTTGGTATCCCACCGCTGTCACCAGTTCTGTTACGTACCGACTCTATATGAGTGGGTGCGTATATGCTCAACCTCTACTACCTCTACAACCTCTACTCTGATATCGCGTAAGCGATACTCTTCCGTATGAGATATCTCCGAGTATAGTAGAACTGACCATGCACGTATTACTTGAGCGGCTAGGGAATACGGGTGGCGGGATACTTGCACCTTAAAGTACTAAAGTACACCTTGCTGAAAGTGATTAGAACATTGAAAGAATGATTCGGAAAAATAAGGGGTTTAATTTAGATTAAATATCTTATTAGTATTTATTATTCTTGAAAACTTACAACTGTGAATAATACAAATAGAACGTAATTTCGATGATTTGACTCTAACGGCTTATATTCTGTTTCCTACGTGTACAAAGAATATAAGTCCCTTTTACTTGCTTTATGATCGACTTTTGGAATTTAATAGAAAAGAATGTAACTTGGGTGAGAGAGTGGGTCTTCCTCAGGAGCTTGGGTTTACTAAGCGGTCAGCGGCCTAATAGGTTCTTCCTTGTACGGATCCAACAGGAAGACTGACAATAGATGATACTCAGCACGCGTGACGTTCTTATGTGTGCCAGGCGTGCCTACCCTATGGGTGCGCTACGTCTATAAGCTATCGGCAGAGGATAGTCGTACAAAGACAAACGGTTAGTGGACGAGCCCCTTACACCGAGCTTGCCTAAGACCAGACTCTCTGAAAAGTAGTGATTTGCCTGATATTTATACAGTCAAATTGAGTGGGGGTCGAAAAGTTAATAATTGATTCTGGGGGGCACATGTACATGGAGTGTACATGTGTGTTCCTATATTCTTTGTAGATAAGCAGCTGACTATGCTGGAGGTGAATGACAGAGGTGTATGACACATGTGCTGCGTTTGCAAAAGATGTGTTCTTGACTGTTTCATGCTTGCTTCGAGATTGCTTATATCTTAAACCTCTGGTGCAAAAAAGTCGAGACAAGTTCATGTATGAAAAGGGATCTCTCTACAAAAGTTGTGAAATCCAATAACATTAGACAAGCTTGTTTTTTCCATTATGCCAATATGAACTAATTACAAAACAGATAGAATTTTTTCTGTTTACCTGATTAGAACCGGTATTGAACTTTGTCGGGCCCCGAATCCAAACGATAAGCAATAAATATCTTACAATTTAATTTATTTTTACCGCATTATGAATTAATAATGATCAGATTACATAATAATGATATAAATAATTATGCATCATACTCAAACATCTGAATTGTTCGGGGCCCGACAAGTTCAATACCGGTTCTAATCAGGTAAACAGAAAAAATTCTATCTGTTTTGTAATTAGTTCATATTGGCATAATGGAAAAAACAAGCTTGTCTAATGTTATTGGATTTCACAACTTTTGTAGAGAGATCCCTTTTCATACATGAACTTGTCTCGACTTTTTTGCACCAGAGGTGTTTTTTAGGGGGATTTGTCTCCTTTTTGCAAATATTATTATTATTATGGGCTTTATATCTCGAGATAATATAAATTTACAGTAAAATTAAAGCTGTGTTCATAATAACGCGCCTCAATTTGATTTTATAAAATTTAATTTTGGCGCGTTTAATAAAGTGGACTAAAATATAGACAGCCCTGAGCCTCACGTTTGTACGGGAGCGTCTGAATGCCTAAAGGCGGAGCAAACCGATGAGCCGTCACTGGGCGACAGAATTCGTTTGAGTGTGTACGTAGGTTGAAACTGTGTATATACACAACATGTTTCCGCTATTTTTCATGTGCCCGCACCTAGTTCGGTCGAGAAAAGATACACGTTAGCGCTCGCTCCCAATTCATACATGAACTTGTCTCGAGACACTACCGTGTCTCCTGATGATAGATCTTATGATAAATTATAACGAAAGGAAGTATTTTAATAATGAGCCATTTTGGTTCGTAACAACGTGACTATATTAATTGACGAAAAAGTTAAAAAGTTCCGTTGAAAATAAATAGTACTCTTCAAAAGTGTAATAAATGTGTAATGCAAGTGTAACATAATTGCAAATACAAAATTAAATTGATAATATTCTGGCAATCAATATTTTAAAAAATGAAAAAAAGAAGAAAAACTTCGATTGATTGCTTTCTCAAAAAAAATGCTTTCTTCCTGGACGACGACGACAATGAGGATGACGGGATGAGGATGAGGACGTGAGGATGAGGATGAGGGGATGGGGATGAGGATGAGAATAAGGATGAGGATGAGGACGTGAGGATGAGGATGAGGGGATGGGGATGTGGATGTGGATGAGGATGGGGATGAGGATGGGGATGAGGATGGGGATGATGATGAGGATGAGGATGAGATGAGGATGAGGATGAGGGGATGAGGATGAGGATGGGAATGAGGATGAAGATGGGGATGAGGACGGGGATGAGGATGAGGATGGGGATGGGGATGAGGATGAGGATGGGGATGGGAATGAGAATGAGGATGAGGGGATGGGGATGGGGATGATGATGGGGATGAGGATGAGGATGAGGGGATGAGGATGGGGATGGGGATGAGGATGAGGGGATGGGGATGAGAATGAGGATGAGGGGATGGGGATGAGGATGGGGATGGGGATGGGGATGAGGATGAGGGGATGGGGATGAGGATGAGGATGAGGATGAGGATGAGGATGAGGATGAGGATGAGGATGAGGATGAGGATGAGGATGACAATTACAAAAGAATGCATTTTTTTTAGAAAAAACATTCAATCAAAGTTTGTATTCTTGTTTTAAATTGTGTAAAATATTTTTTGCGTCAGAATAGTGTCAATTTAATATTGTATTTGCAATTATGTTATACTTATATGACACATTTATTCTACTTTTTAAGAAAAAGTACCATTTACTTTCAATGAAACTTTTTATCAATTAAGTCACGTATTATAGAAAACTTTCCACCCTAAAACTACGATTTTAACTAATGCAGAGTGAATTTAAAAAATAAAAGGTTTTAAAAACCCTAACGACTGGTTGGAAACTAACCTAAAACGTTGAATCTAGATGTGATGAGAGTAATCCGTGATGATGATGATGAGGAGCAGTAATTGGAGAAAGTCGGCCAAAAAATATATGAAAACCGTGGCGGAATCCTGGACCGTCATTGTGAAAGCAGCAAATGAAACTGTAAAAATAAATAAAAATTCATATAATTAATATGTTTTGACACCATTGGTTAAAATAGTATCAACTAAAACCCTAACAAAACCCTCCCAAGAGACAGAGAAAGAAAGAGAGAAACAAAGAAAAAAAGAGAAAGAGAGAGAGAGAGAGAGAAAAAGTGAGTGTGTGGATAATAAATTTTTTAGTTTTTGTAGTAATTTGTTTTTGTTATTAATTTTGCTCGTCGCGAATTTTCTTTGTACAAAAAATCGGATCTTTTGTTAGTTTTGTAGATTAAGGGGTAAAACCACTCTAGGATTTTCTAAAAATCGGTGTTTTTTTTCGCTGAAATGATATTTTAGAGTCATAAAAACAATATGCCATTTGATTTATAGTGGAAAACAAATATTAAAAGGTGAAAGGTAAACAAAAATTTCAAAGATTCAAATGTTCATAAAACTTGAAACGCGTTTTTCTCGAAAATACTTTTTCCAAACTGGGAGGACGGATTTCTCGGAGACTATTGCATGGATCGATTTGAAATTTTTACAATACCTTCATAACAATATTCTCTTTGGAATTACGTAGCCGTTTTGTAATTGAATGTAAACTTTTTTGTTATAAACAATTTAATGCTCATTTTTAGGGCAGAAAATCGATTCATTTCTTAAGAAGTGCACCACTTCCACAAAATTTGATTTTAAAAAAATCTCCTACGTACTTTCAAAGCTAATTGTATATAGATTATAAATTTTTTTTATTTTTTGTTCCATGACTCAGATATGCCGAGAAATCCGTCCTCCCGTGGCGGTGTTTTCAAAAAAACTGCTTTCAACGACAGGTTCTGTCGCCGCCATTTTATACGAAAATGACAATACAAAAATTGTTTTTCCTAATTGAATATGTGCTAAATAAATCCTCTGAAAATAAATTGTATTCAGTTTGTCATGCTCCCAAAATAAATTGTCAAATTTAATCTTTTTTTCTGCCTCTAGAGTGGTATTACCCCTTAAAGAAAGTGATACCCTAATCCTAGTGGTAATTTTTCTTTATAACTGTACCTGACTTCTCAGTTCCGAGATGAAAAATGTTTCATTTTACTACGGATGTTAGTGGCTTCCACTGCAGTAATGCCACGCGTCGTAAGGTAGGAAACGCCTTTTTTGGATAGAGTGATACACCTACTTCGTAAGGACTTCACACTTCGAGAAGATAAGAGAACTGCCAACGATTGGTACAAGTTCGATTCAACGTCATTCGGCAATTGATCGATGAGGTCGTTATCGATAACATATCTCAAAATGAACTTATCCTCCTCCAAAGTGTAGGGTTTTCTTTTAGATACTGACGGACCTGCATCATCGTCCGATGCCGATACCGGCACCGTCACCGGCTACGACACCGGCACCGACACCGACACCGACACCGACACCAAAGACTCTTCCGCGGCGACGACAGGCGTCGTCGAAACGGACGTCGTTGATGACGATGTCGATGCCGGTACCGGTACCGTCACCGGCTCCGACACCGACACCAACGACTCTTCCGCGACGACGACAGGCGTCGTCGAAACGGACGTCGTTGATGACGATGTCGATGCCGGTACCGGTACCGTCACCGGCTCCGACACCGACACCAACGACTCTTCCGCGACGACGACAGGCGTCGTCGAAACGGACGTCGTTGACGACGTTTCCGATGCCGATGCCGATGCCGATGCTGATGCCGATGCCGATGCCGATGCCGATGCCGCCGACACCAAGGACTTTTTCGCAACGGACGTCTTTGGCGACGATGTCGATGCCCATGGCGCGACCCACAACTGTTTGGTTTTCGGAGACGTTACAACAAACGGATTTACAAAACGTCTAGGCGGCGGAAGAATATTCATTGCGGAAGCGGTTTCTGAAAGAAAAGAAGCTATGAAAATGTTTGTTATAAAAAATA
The DNA here is from genome assembly GCA_949825005.1 of Gasteruption jaculator. NCBI lineage: Eukaryota > Metazoa > Arthropoda > Insecta > Hymenoptera > Gasteruptiidae > Gasteruption > Gasteruption jaculator. The sequence continues at coordinate 123,831 of CATKWD010000116.1, forward strand.
TTGCATCATCGATGCAAGTAAGTGCGTACCTGACGTCACGGTTGATGTAACGGGTGGTGGTTTCAAATATTGTGCCACAAGAAGGCGATATTCTTCTTCTTGTGCTGTTGGTTTCGTTTCCGTTTCCCTGTTCGTTTCCGTCTTCGTCTTCGTTTCCGTCTTCGTCTTCGTCTTCGTTTCCGTCTTCGTCTTCGTTTCCGTTTTCCCTTTCGTTTCCGATTTCGCTGTTGCTTTCGTTCTCGTGTTCTTGATGGATGATTTCAACTTTTTGTCAAGATTTTGCATTTTTCTTAATCGACCTGAGGCAGGGAGTTCAGCATCGTTGGGAGCTACAAAAATTGGGTCTTTTCCGAACTCATATCCTCCTCTGGGTTTTTCGTACTCAGTTGGGTTCTGACTCGGCATCTTCAACAAGATACGTACCCAATTGTACTGACGCTCCTGCGTCGAACCGTGCAGCAAAATAGCAGGAAAGGCTTGACAATAGTTTTTAAAAAATGAATTTAATTCCCTTTTAAAGGCAGGGTTGACTCGATCTTCCGGTGAGACGGTAATCGAGGAAATAATTCCAGCGACTATGGTTTTAGGATGTAAAATAGCGTCTACAACTTCGGTGGGATGTACGACACCGGTCCACGCGAATCCGGACGAATGTCGACAACTGTCGATGGTTGTTCGCTGGAAAACCAGATTTTCGTGAAATTTTCTGCTTGGTTCTCGCATACCACAAAATGTATGGGCATATCGACCATACGCTCGGATGACAAATTTAGCCCTTGCCGATAAATCATTAACATCCGGGAACATTTGACGGAGTTGTTCAGCGTCTTCGGGTAAAAAATCAAACATGAATTGGAGTTGCGTCGACATAAATGGATATGGGAAACGTTCCAATTCGAAAAAGTTGCATTTAGCATCCACGATAATTGAGTGCTTGTAGATGTGGGCCATTTCTTCGGAATTTGGTGGTACACTATGGAAAGTAAGCCTCAGCAACGCGTTCACACGTTTATAAAGGCTGTCCTGAACCCTTCCTTCCAGCCAATATTGAACAAGGAGTTCTTTGTCGAACAACGCTGTCAAGGATTGCCTTGTCAAGAACGGCGTTCTGGCCTCGTTGAGGAGTCTCTTGATATCCCGCATTAGAGGATCAATCGTACGGAGGACGTGTGTTTTCCAATTGCTCGACACATACAAGAAATTATGGCTCAAAACCTTCTGTATTATTTTATTAACGATGTCAGGAGACGTGACATATTTGTCCATAATTTTTTTCATGTCGCCCATCGTGACAACAAATTCCAAACGTCCATTCACTCCATGTTTTATTTGTTCAACATAGTTCTGAATTCTATTATTTCTCGACGTAACATTCTTCAATAAATCCGTAACTTTATTATCATTAAGGGCATGAAAATTTCCACCCGTAACCATAGCGCACAAGGACATGACTGGTTTTCTACCAATAACGTGCCATTCAGTGTCATAACCCTGTATAAGAAAGTAATCACTAGTTAAAACCGCAGCTTTAAAATATAAACGTTTGGACGATCCCGGTTTAACGCTTTTCAAAATAGAGCAGTCTATGGAAAAATATTAGGGGGACTGGAAAGTAATGTCGTTTTGTTACATAACATTAAAACAAATTTTTAACGAGTTTTTCTTTTTAATCAATGATAAAATCACCCTCATTATCAACCACTCTTTGCCATCTAGTGTGCAAATTTTCACTAGCGGATCGATAAAAATCGATTGATTTTTGAGCAAAATATACAGAGATGGCATTTTGGATGTCATCGAAATTTGCAAAATTTTGCCACTTACAAAGCGTTGAAGCGATTGGAATAAATGAAAACCCCCTCAAAAAACACCTCTGGTGCAAAAAATCGAGACAAGTTCATGTATGAAAAGTAGTATCTCTAGAAAAAGCCATCTGATGCAAAAAAACCCCAAAAATTTCAAATTTACACGAAACGTCCAAAAATAAAAAATTTGTAAATCTTCAACCAAACAATGCAGTCAAATCCGATAATAATAGACAAGTTCAAATTTTCCATTATATCCATATGAATTTTCAAAAACTTCGGCCAGATAAAGTTGTTAAATCCGATAACATTAGACAAGTTCGTTTTTTCTATTATATGATTTGTCAATTTCTTTCATAGCCTCTATATCTTGAACATGTGGCATTAAAACTTACTGAACTTGTCGGGCCCCGAACAATTCAGATGTTTGAGTATGATGTATTATTATTCATAATATTATTATTTTATCTGATCTTTACTAATTCATAATGCGGTAATATTAAATTAATTTGTAAGATATTTGTTGCTTGTCGTTTGGGTCGGGGCCCGACAAGTTCAGTAAGTTTTAATGCCACATGTTCAAGATATAGAGGCTATGAAAGAAATTGACAAATCATATAATAGAAAAAACGAACTTGTCTAATGTTATCGGATTTAACAACTTTATCTGGCCGAAGTTTTTGAAAATTCATATGGATATAATGGAAAATTTGAACTTGTCTATTATTATCGGATTTGACTGCATTGTTTGGTTGAAGATTTACAAATTTTTTATTTTTGGACGTTTCGTGTAAATTTGAAATTTTTGGGGTTTTTTTGCATCAGATGGCTTTTTCTAGAGATACTACTTTTCATACATGAACTTGTCTCGATTTTTTGCACCAGAGGTGTTTTTTGAGGGGGATTTGTCTCCTTTTTGCAAATATTATTTTTTCATGCTCCACAACATATATAAACACACCGGTTCGGATGGTTTCCTTGTAAGAAATGTATTGAAATAACTTCTTCTAGCCCTTATAATGCCCCTGGCCCTTATAATTTTAATTTAAAGAAAAACATTTTTTGTTTTATTTTCTTAATAAAAATGTAAGATAACACGTTCTTTCAAAAATAATTAAAAAGATAATTTGAATTATGTAAGACAAGGTTTCTTAGAAGTGTTAACCAATATCTCGAACAACACGGTTTTAATGAACACTGAAGCAATTAATCGTGTGTTCTTCGGGGGTTATCTGTATATTCAAAACCACCAACCTTTTAACGACAACGATTCAAAGCTGAATCTACAACTGTTGACGATACAAATGTCTTGTTTATACTTTCTTGAGCTCTTTTTTTCATCAAATGTCACTTAAACTTACTTTAACACATTGTTGATCGGCAATTTTTCTAAAAAATTACCTCATGTCACCGGTTATTTGGTAGCAAAAGAAGCGCATCACGAATTTACTCGTGGCCGGTCGGCAACGTTTGACCACGAGAACACGAGTTAACTCGTGACCGGTCAACAATGTGTTAAAATGGGGAGATCTCCCCGATCGGTCGGACACCGACTTACTTCAAAATGGGAAGATCTCCCCGATTGGTCGGCTAAGTGTTAAATGTTATTTCTTCACAATTTTAATGGTATTTTTTTATATCCTACATTTTATTTTTTAGTATTTATAATCCTAACACCATTAAATTGATGGATTTTATTATATAACATTTTATTATATATAATTTTTTTCTAATTCTTTTCTAATTTTTTCTTTTTTTAAATACATTATTCTAATGTGTTTCTTTAATTCCTTGGCCTATAACCATGAGTGAGACTCGTGGTAAAAAATTTATGTCATATGTGTCATATTTGTACACTTTTAATGCTGTTAACCAATTCGCTGCCAATGACGAGTATACTCGTCTTCATCTCCTCTTCCACCACCTCCGTCTCTACCACCACCTTCACCACTCCTCCGCCTCCTCCACCACCACCACCATTCCTCCGCCTCCTCCACCACCACCACCACCATTCCTCTGCCTCCTCCACCACCACCACCACTCCTCCGCCTACTCCACCTCCACCACCACGCCTCCTCCTCCTCCACCACCACCTCCACCACCACGCCTCCTCCACCACCACCTCAACCACCAATACTCCCCCGCCCCCTCCACCACCACTTCTCCCCCTCCACCACTATCTCCACTACCTCCACCACCACCTCTCCACCACCACCTCCACCACCTCCACCTCCACCACCACCACCTCCACCACCACCACCGAAAGGTGGCATCATTTTAGGCGGAGCGACTTTAGCCTCCGCAGCAACGAAAGGTGGCATCATTTTAGGCGGAGCGACTTTAGTCGTCAGCAGCAACGAAAGGTCGCATCATTTCACGCGGAGCGACTTTAGTCGTCCGCAGCAACGAAAGGTGGCATCATTTCACGCGAAGCGACTTTAGTCGTCCGCAGCAACGAAAGGTGGCATCATTTCACGCGGAGCGACTTTAGTCGTCCGCAGCAACGAAAAGTGGCATCATTTAACGCGGAGCGACTTTAGTCGTCAGCAGCAACGAAAGGTCGCATCATTTCACGCGGAGCGACTTTAGTCGTTCGAAGCAACGAAAGGTGGCATCATTTCACGCGAAGCGACTTTAGTCGTCCGCAGCAACGAAAGGTCGCATCATTTCACGCGGAGCGACTTTAGTCGTCCGCAGCAACGAAAAGTGGCATCATTTCACGCGGAGCGACTTTAGTCGTCCGCAGCAACGAAAGGTGGCATCATTTCACGCGGAGCGACTTTAGTCGTCCGCAGCAACGAAAGGGTTAAATGTTTTCGTCTATTTTACCGCTTTTAAAGCGATCCCGCCATTTTAACCGATTTTCAAATGTTTACAAAATGGCTCTTTGGTTTCATGTACTCCTGATACTTTTTCTTAAATTTTCGTCTATTTTACCGCTTTTATTAAAGTGATCCCGCCACTTTAACCGATTTTCAAATGTTTTCAAAATGGCTCTTTGGTTTCATGTACTCCTGATACTTTTTCTCAGATTTACGTCAAATTTACTGATTTTGAGCTGTCACTGATGCGACAGAATGCCTTTGAGTGTATGGAGTTTGAATCTGTGTATATACACAACATGTTTTGGCTCTTTTTCATGTGCCCGCACCTAGTTGCTTCGAGAAAAGATACACGTTAGCGCTCGCGCCAAATTCATACATGAACTTGTCTCGAGACACTACCGTGTCTCTTGATCCGATCGGGCGAATATGGTGGGTGACACCATCGGATTTCCGTTTATTCCGATCGCTTTAACGCTTTGTAAGTGGCAAAATTTTGCAAATTTCGATGACATCCAAAATGCCATCTCTGTATATTTTGCTCTAAAACCAATTGATTTTTATCGATCCGCTATTGAAAATTTGCACACTAGATGGCAAAGAGTGGTTGATAATGAGGGTGATTTTATCATTGATTAAAAAGAAAAACTCGTAAGAAATTTATGTTTGAATTTAATGTATAATAAGAAAACGACATTGCTTTCCGGTCCCCCGGTAATATGTTGCTCACTCACCTGAAAATATGTAATATCATTGTTCCAGTAACAATGGGAAACACCAGAAAAATGGCCCAAATTTTTGAAAAAAAACTTTAAATAACTCTGTGGTTTACAACCTTGGGAAAAAAAATTCTTCAATTCGGTGGTATTAAATAAGACGATTTCTGAATTTTTTCTAAAAGTTATCGCCACGTGCAATTGTGCCAACACGATATGAGGCGAATCGAGATGAAATAATCTTTTCAATTTATTTTGTAATGAAAAATGACGGCTCTCCTCCATGTTTCTTCCGTGCTCACACATGTAGAAAAGGCACAAGGGGTAACCGGTGTTTAGATTCCGTGAAAATTTTGTAAAATTCTTACTGAATGTTAGCCAATCTACCGTGTTAACATTAAAAATGCCGGTATCGCCGACCACCAGAACTCCGTCGCGTATTCTCGTCTTACAATTCGCAGGCAATGCTCTTATAGCAGGAGCTACGACTTTCTCCAGAAAGTTTTTTCTGCCAATTACAAAGAAATTAATTAACAAAAATGACAAAGACTTTTACAATTTCTTTTATATTGATGCAAATGCAATTGGACTTATATTAGGTGTTGGAATTAATTCGTAGCGTTTTATAAGAGATGGCACAGGGAGTACACTATTTCGTTGTTGTCTACAGCAATTTATACATTGTAAACAGCTATCATAGGACGTTATTTCCCATACATAACGTTTTTTCAAATCATGAATAACAACACTTTATTATTTATTGAATATGTCAAAATTTGTGCCGAATAAAGTGTTCTTGCCGGGAGTTTTGCTTCATTATTTTTATGTGAACAGAAGTGCAGCTGAAGTTTATTGTATTTTAGTGGAAGTATATAGTGAACATGCACTAGCTGAGCAAACGTGTCGGAAGTTGTTACAAGAACACTTTATTCGACACAAATTTTGACATATTCAATAAATTACTAAGTGTTGTTAATTATGATTTGAAAAATTGTTATGTACGGCAAATAACGCTGTTTATAATGTATAAATTACTGTAGAGAACAACGAAATAGTAAACTCCCTGTGTCATCACTTGTAAAACGCTACGAATTAATTCCAACACCTAATAGTATTCCATAACATCTTTTTGAAATTAAATTTATCAATTTTAACCTCATAAAGATGCATTCAACTATCAAAAAGTTACATCTACCGAGGCCCGGCGCTGTATAAAAGAGTTAACATCTACCTTCTTCGATTACCAGGTTGATATGAGCATGGCATAACAGCAAAAATTTGATTCTCTCCGGTAGTGCCCAAACTGAATTCCAAGACGTTATCAACACGATACTCAGGGTACTGTTTGCTCAATTCCCAAAGCATTTTTTTGTTCGTGCAACATTTGCCATAATCATCTCTTCCAGAAATTTTGAATACAGTATCAACCACAAACGTTTGTAAAGTGGTTGAAACGACCATATAGGAGTCGTAATCAACGTCTACCGTGTCCAGCTCATTCATATTTTGTATCCTTCGAAAAGAAATATCCGCCATCTTCCTAAAAACTCCTGTACTGTACACGGAAAGAAAAAAATCTTAACTTTTAAAAAGATCTTCATATAAAAATTGTTGCATTTATCAACATAATCAACATTATCAATTTATCAACATTATCATAATTAAAATGTGGTAGAAAATCTGCAATTTTGTAGAAATTATATTGATGCTAGTAAAACACTAGCATTTAGAATTACTGCAATGATTAAAATTACATTTGTTTATCCTTAAACTTAGCAATTTATCAATTCTCAATAGTAATATCCAAAAGTTTGTATTAGTAATACATATAAATATATAAAATCAAAATTTTGGTAGAAAATAAGCTATTTTGTAAAAATTATAACCATATTAGCAAATCCCTAGCATTTAGAATTGCTGCAATTATTAAAATTGCATTTATTTTTATTCTGAAACTTTGCAATTTATCAATTCTCAATAGTCACATATAAAAGTTTGTAGTAGTAATACATATAAATATATAAATTCAAAATTGTGGTTGAAAATAAGCTATTTTGTAAAAATTATATCCATCCTAGCAAATCCCTAGCATTTAGAATTGCTGCAATTATTAAAATTACATTTATTTTTATCCTTAAACTTAGCAATTTCTCATTTCTCAATAGTACCATATAACAAGTTTTAACAGTAATATATATATAAATATATGAAATTATGATACAAGTCGTACATATCTTCCTCGCATGGGTTTCATACAAACATACCTCTGTATGCTTGAAAAACGCCGAAATTTACACCTTATCAAAAACAACTTCTTCACTGTAAGTGAAACGCGATGATAGGAATATTCTTTTTTCCTACGTTTCATACACGGATTAAAGCCAATTCGTAAATAGGGCACGAAACCATGCAAAACAATGACCCCTCAAGGACACCTTGTACTGAGAACTAATAAAATGCTCGAAAAGTAGCGCCCGTTGAAAGACTAACAGCCGTTACTTTTCGAACATGCTATTGGTCTGACTCAAGGACACCCCGTTCCGCGAACCAATAACATGCTCGGAAAGTAGAGACTGCTTATCTTTTAAGGGACGCAACTTTTGAAGCATCCTATTGGTTTCTATTACAATATATATAAAATTGAAATTTGGTAGAAATTAAGCACTGATTTGGCGTAGCAACAGTACTAATATTTAAAAGAGATATATGTATGTACATATATGTATGTGTGTATGTGTGTGCCTATATATACAGGGTGTCCCAAAAGTATGGAAACCCATGAATAAATTTGGAAGTATTGATTTTTTTGAAAAATGATAAATACAAAAGTTTTAGGATTTTTCCCTGGCTATTCAATCGTGACCTTGGATTTGACCTTGACCTTGACCTTTAAGGTTTTTTTGAGGTCAATCCTTTTTTTTCAAATGGGAACCCCCTTTTTTTATTGCGGATTTGGAAAGAGCATAAAATTTTACGTTCAAATATGTCCATGAACATGACCTTTACAATGACCCTCGGGGTCATTTCAAGGTCAAAATTATTTTTGCAGCGGGAGAAAGATTCCGGCCAGTTAAGGCAAGGAGAAAGATCCCGGCCAGTTAAGGCAAGGACCGATGAAGGTATGGCTCACAATCTGTGCTCAAAATGTTCTCCACTACAATCTTGGCAGATTCCTAAACGTACATAAAAATTTTCAATGGCACTTCTTATAATTTCTGGTGATATATCGGTGCAAACATTGATAATTCTTTGCCTCAGATCTGCCAGATCTTGTGGACTAGTTACATAAATTTTATTTTTTATGTATCCCCAAAGGAAAAAGTCCATTGGAGTTAGATCAGGAGATCTGGCTGGCCACTCGATTGTTCCTCTCCTACCTATCCAACGATTGTTAAATTCTTCATTTAGATAGTCTCGAACAATCCTCGTAAAATGAGCTGGGGCACCATCTTGCTGAAACCAAACCTCATCGTATTCATCACCAGCTATTTCCTTTACTGATGGTACTATTTCCTCCTGCAATAATTGCAAGTATTTAGGTCCATCCAAATTCCCGTCTATAAAAAATGGTCCAATTATTCGGTCTCTAAAAATACCTGCCCAAACATTCAACTTTTGCGGGTATTGCGTGTGATTTTCGCGCAGCCAATGAGGATTTTCATTGCTCCAGTACCTGCAATTATGACGATTCACATCTCCATTGAGTTGAAATGTAGATTCGTCAGAAAATACAATGAGAGACTGGAAATTTGGATTCTGTGCAATCCTTTCCATCATTTTCTCACAAAATTCAAGACGATGGTCGCTATCATCGTCACTCATCTCATGATGAAGATGTATTTTGTAGGGGTGAAATGTAGCAAGCTTTAAATTTCTTAAAATCGACATCTTACTCATTTGAAGCTCTTGAGAGGCTTTTCTAACAGACAAGTGCGGGTTTTCGACAAATGATTGGGCCACTTCCATTTGACGCTCTTCTGAAGTTTCTATTTTTGGCCTTCCACATTTTGGACGGTCCTTATTAGACCCACTTTCTTCAAACCGCTTGACTGTTTTAGAGACCGAGGACTTGCTAATGCCTACTAGGCCAACTCGAAACGTTGCATTAAACAATCGCACTACTTCGTCATACGGTCTAAGTCTATCACCCCAACCTCGCATCATTAATAGAGAAACTCTCTCTCTTTCTGTTAAAGTTGCCATGACAAAAGATAAAATAATAATAGAGAAAATAGCAATAGCTGAAAAAAACCAACTATCCTGAAAAGGACTGTTAGACGGTCAAATCAAAGACGAAATTGGCACCAAAGTCAATAAACTCAACTAAGTATTCTGAAAAGGACTGTTAGAGAGTCGAATTGAAATGTCTATTAAAAAGAATCCGCAGGACAAACTAGAACATCAACTAACTATCCTGAAAAGGACTGTTAGGGATTCAAAGTCAGTGAAATTAACAGTATTTTGATAATCAAGAAAACAAATACTAAAGAACAGTAAACTCGCTAGATCAATGAACTCAACTAATTATTAATATTATGAAAACAAGACACAGTTCAAAGGTGGCGCTGCAATTTTTTAAAATCCAACCAATTTACGCAAAATTCGGTACGAGGTAACTATGCTTACTCGTGGTCATTGATGGTTGCCAGTAGTCATTGGAGGTAACAGTGGTCGACTTAGGTTACAAATGATCATTGATGGTTGCCAATATTCATTTGAGGTAACAGTGGTCAACGAAGCTTACGAGTGGTATGAGGGGGTTTTGGCGGTCGCTGATTACAATTCTGAACTCGGTTTATTAAAATTTCGAGTTTAAGATAGCGGATCCAAGATGGACGGGTGTATTTTCCAAATTCAGCATAAAAGGGTTTTTTCCGTCGCTGTATTCATTTCTTGAACAAAGAAATGACTATGTTTGCACTAATATTACACCTGATATCATTAGGAACGACATTAAGATTTTTTCTTTGGCCGGGATCTTTCTACCGCTGCAAAAACAATTTTGACCTTGAAATGACCCCGAGGGTCATTGTAAAGGTCATGTTCATGGACATATTTGAACGTAAAATTTTATGCTCTTTCCAAATCCGCAATAAAAAAAGGGGGTTCCCATTTGAAAAAAAAGGTTGACCTCGAAAAAACCTTGAAGGTCAAGGTCAAGGTCAAATCCAAGGTCACCATTTAATAGCCAGGGAAAAATCCTACAACTTTTGTGTTCACCATTTTTTTTAAATAACGAGTTCCTTCGAAGTTATCAAGTGTTTACGCTGCAAAAATAATTTTGACCTTGAAATGACCCCGAGGGTCATTGTAAAGGTCATGTTCATGGACATATTTGAACGTAAAATTTTATGCTCTTTCCAAATCCGCAATAAAAAAAGGGGGTTCCCATTTGAAAAAAAAGGATTGACCTCAAAAAAACCTTAAAGGTCAAGGTCAAGGTCAAATCCAAGGTCACCATTGAATAGCCAGGGAAAAATCCTAAAACTTTTGTATTTATCATTTTTCAAAAAAATCAATACTTCCAAATTTATTCATGGGTTTCCATACTTTTGGGACACCCTGTATATTTATATATATATATATATATATATTGTAAATAATAGTACTGTTACGAGGCCAAATCAGTGCTTATTTTTTTGCCAAATTAGAATTCTATTTATATTATAATAGGAACCAAGCGGGCATAAGTTTCTCGTAAACGTAATATATATATGTACAGGGTGGCTGAAAAGTTCCCGCAATTTTTTAGATATTTCAACAGGCTATAACTACGAAAAACCCTAACAAACAAATGCACTAAAGAAATAAAATACTGTATTAGAACAATAACAACGAATGTAAGGTAGAAAAATTACAACAAATTTTCGAAATTGCCTCCATTAGCTTCAATACATTTTTTTACTCCGTTTCCGAAACGAGAAAAAAATTGTTATTTTTATCCTTAAACTTTGCAATTTATAAATTCTCAATAGTAGTTATAAGAGTTTTTAGCAGTAATACATATAAATATATGAAATCAAAATTTTGGTAGAAAATAAGTTATTTTGTAAAAATTATAACCATATTAGCAACTTCTTAACATTTAGAATTGCTAAAATTATTAAAATTACATTTATTTTTATCTTTAAACTTTGCAATTTATGAACTCTCAATAGTAGTATATAAAAGTTTGTAGTAGTAATACATATAAATATTTAAAATCAAAATTTTGGTAGAAAATAAGCTATTTTGTCAAAATTTTATCGATACCAGCAAATCCCTAGCATTTCGAATTGCTGCAATTATTAAAATTGCATGTATTTGTATTCCTAAACTTTGCAATATATCAATTCTCAACAGTAGTTATAAGTTTTTATTAGTAATACATGTAAATATATAAAACCAAGATTTTGGTAGAAAATAAGTTACTTTGTAAAAATTATATCGATAATAGCAAAAGCATAGCATTTACAATTGCTGCAATTATTAAAATTACATTTATCTGAGAGCTTGAACTTGGCAAATTATCATTTATCAACAGTAGTATATAAAACTTTGTGGCAGCAATATATATGTAAATATATAAAATTAAAATTTGGTATACAATAATCAATTTTGTAAAAATTCTATGGATACTAGCAAAACCCTAACATTTATAATTGCTGGAATTACTGAAATTACATTTATTTGTATCCTTAAAGATGGTAAATTATAATATATCAATTCTAAATGCTAGGGTTTCGCTAGTATCGATAGAATTTTTCTAAAATTGCTTATTTTCTACCAAATTTATTTGTATATATTTATAAATATTACTGCTACAAATTGTAAGGTAATACTGTTGGTAAATTATCATTTATCAATAGTATTACCTAACAATTTGTAACAGTAATATTTATAGATACACAAAATTAAAATTTGGTAGAAAATAAGCAATTTTATAAATATTCTATCGATACTAGCGAAACCATAGCATTTAGAATTACTGCAATGATTAAAATTACATTTGTTTATCCTTAAACTTAGCAATTTATCAATTCTCAATAGTAATATCCAAAAGTTTGTATTAGTAATACATATAAATATATAAAATCAAAATTTTGGTAGAAAATAAGCTATTTTGTAAAAATTATAACCATATTAGCAAATCCCTAGCATTTAGAATTGCTGCCATTATTAAAATTACATTAATTTTTATCCTTAAACTTTGGAATCTATCATTTCTTAATAATACTGTAACAGGTTTCAGAAGTAATATATATATAAATATATAAAATTAAAATTTGGTAGAAAATAAGCCTACCAAAAACGCTAGGAAAATCCTAGCATTTAGAATTGCTGCAATTATTCAAATTACATTAATTGTTATCCTTAAAGTTGGTAAATTATCATTTATCAACAGTAGTATATAACAATTTTTCGCAGTAATATAAATAAATATAGAAAAATAAAATTTAGTAGAAAATAAACAATTTTGTAAAAATTATATCCATACTAGCGAAACCGTAGCATTTCGAATTGCTGCAATTATTAAAATTGCACTTATTTTTATCCTCAAACTTAGCAATTTATCATTTCTCAATAGTACCATATAACAGTTTTCAGCAGTAATATATATAAATATATGAAATTATGATACAAGTCGTACATATCTTCCTGGCATGGGTTTCATACAAACATACCTCTGTATGTTTGAAAAACGCCGAAAATTACACCTTATCAAAAACAACTTCTTCACTGTAAGTGAAACGCGATGATAGAAATATTCTTTTTTCCTACGTGTCATACACGGATTAAAGCTAATTTGTAAATAGAACACGAAACCATGCAAAACAATGACCCCTCAAGGATACCTTGTACTGCGACCTAATGAAATTCTCGAAAAGTAGCGACCGTTTCAAGATAAACAGCCGTTATTTTTCTTTTCATTGGTTTCTATTACAATATAATATATAAAATTGAAATTGGGAAGAAAATAAGCACTGATTTGGCCTAGCAACAGTAGTAATATTTAAAAGAGAGGTATATATATGTACATGTATGTATATATACATGTATGTAAAAAAATATATATATTTGAAAAATATATAAAAATATATGAAATAACACAGCAAAACAAGCAATTTGCCAAAATTATATTAATACTAGAAAAATCGTAGCACTTAGAAATGCTGCAATTTTTAAAATTACATTTATTTTTATCCTAAAACTTTGCAATGTATCATTTTTCAATAGTAGTCTATATAACACTTTTTAGCAGTAATATATATAAATATTATATATGAAATTAAATTATGATAGAAAATAAGCTATTTTGTAAAAATTATATCCATCCTAGCAAAACCCTAGCATTCAGAATTGCTGCATTTATTAAAATTATATTTATTTCTATCCTTAAACTTTGCAATGTATCATTTCTCAACAGTATTATATAACAGTTTTTTGCAGTAATACGTATAAATATATAAAATCAAAATTTTTGTAGAAATGAAGCTATTTTGTAAAAATTATATCCCTACTAGCAAATCCCTAGCATTTAGAATTGCTGCAATTATGAAAATTACAGTTATTTGTATGTTCAAGTTCGAAATTTATCATTTTTTAACACTTTATCGTATTTGGGGCCGTCATTCACTAAATACCAGCTTATTCGCGCGCTCAATTGTTTCCCATATATCACAAAGCCTATAGATCGATCGGCTATAGGCTTAGAGGTCGATGAGCATTGGCAATCGAATAGCCGATTAATAGGCTAGCGGTCGATAAAGTGTTGGCAGTACTATATAACAATTTAGAGTAATAATATATATAAATATATAAAATTAAATTTTCATAGAAAATAAGCAATTTTGTAAAAATTATATAAACCCTAGCAAAATCATATATTTTGCTAGACAGTAAATTATCATTTACGGTATTATGTATTCCATTATGGAAGAATGCGATCCCAATGGAAAGCGTATATCTCGAGTACGTAATGCGATATTACATATATAAATCTTGATTACGAAAAGAAAAAAAAAGCTGCTTTTGAATATTCAACAATCGCACCCACTTTCAGGAACCAATTGTTTGCAAAAGTCAAAGACCCACTGTATATAATAATTTGTCGCAAACGTATATATAAATATATAAAATTATAATTTGATAGAGAAGAAACATTTGTTATAAAAATTTAAGGGAAATTCAAAAAGAGAATTAGGTGTACCAAGTTACAAACCGAATACAAGTAAATTATTTTGTTCATAAAATAATTAATATGCGAAAAGAGAAAAACTAACCTCGAAATTGCAACGGAGCTCTAAAGATGAAGAAGTTGACGAATCCCACTGCTCGAGGACACCCTTTTTTGTTCCAGCTCCACAGGAAGATCCAGAAGTCGACGAATCCCACTGCTCAAGGAAACCTTTTTTTTTCCAGCTCCACAGGACAAAAATTCACGCGAAACTGAAAAAGAGAATTAGGTGTATAATAAATAAGTAAATAAATAAGTAATAAATAAGTAAATTAGTTTGTTCATAAAATAATTAACATGCGAAAAGAGAAAAACTAACCTCGAAATTGCTCTAAAGATGAAGAAGTTGACGAATCCCACTGCTCGAGGACACCCTTTTTTGTTCCAGCTCCACAGGAAGATCCAGAAGTCGACGAATCCCACTGCTCGACGACACCCTTTTTCTTCCAGCTCCACAGGACAAAAATTCACGGGAAACTGAAAAAGAGAATTAGGTATACCAAGTTACAAACCGAATATAAGTAAATAATTTTTTTCATAAAACAATGAACATCCGAAAAGAGAAAAACTAACCTCAAAAATCCAGAAATTGAAGAAACACACTGCTCGGAAACTCTGCTCTTTCACAACCTTTCTCTTCCAGCTCCACAGGACAACTGAAACATACACGATGAAACCGCTACCAACCGTTACGTTCGAATGAAAAAACCGTTACGAGCTAATGATGGCGTCGCAAAAAAAAAACCAAGAACCGCTAGCAACTAAGCAATTACGGATATTTCAAGGTGTTCGCGATTGGGCCAGGAGAGGGGGCACGACCGAGCCAGGGATCTCTGGACGGTCTCCCTCTACGACTCGGTCCCCACTCGCGACCTGCTCCCACCGCGATCTCATCGCACAAAATCGTTGAGATCGCCGCAGTTCGAGTCAGTCGCCAGCTCGTCTCGAGCCACTCAACACGGGGAACCCATGTTATGCTTTTCAGCACCTGCGGTATAGTTACCTTAACTAAACCCAACTCCTGATCTGCGAGGACTCGCTCGCTACCTTCCAATCACTTACGGTGCGGACTCCGCATCTCCTATCTTTTCTTGGAGGTAATTCGAGGACTCCTCGGGTTACCTCTCCTTTCGAGGGCTAGCCTCACTTTCGGCTTTCCTCCTTTCGTGTTTTTTTTGTTCTTGAGAGGTTTACTGGTGCACGTTTGTGCCCCGTTAGATTAAGTTTAAGTTTTAGTTATTTAGCTTACTAGAATAAATTTTTAGTTAAAATTACTTTCTCCGCGTTTGATCATTCTTTTTTTAATGTTTCCCGTCTTGTCCGTCCGAGCGATCGAACTAATTTATGTTGGTCCGTAATTCCGAACCTTCCGCTATTGCAGTTGCGTACACAAGGCATATGTAAAATTAAAAATTTTACATATAAAATGAGAAAATCCGCAATTACTTAGTGCAACCCAATTGAATTAAATTTTTTTTTTCAAGAAAGAAAGTAAATTACCAAAAAAAACCTGTGCTACAACCGACGCTTAGAACGAGGTAATGATGGCGTCGCAAAAAAAAAACCAAGAACCGCTAGCAACTAAGCAATTACGGCTATTTCAAGGCATATGTAAAATTAAAAATTTAACATATAAAATGAGAAAATCCGCAATTACTTAGTGCAACCCAATTGAATTAAATTTTTTTTTTTTCAAGAAAGAAAGTAAATTACCAAAATACCTGTGCTACAACCGACGCTTAGAAGAATCTGCTGAAGGAAGTTCGGACCAGTTCGGACCAGTTCGGACTGGCTTCGCAAAAACGCCTCACAATTTTCTTGATAATAAAGTTTTATATATAAAACACGATACACGAACGCACAGATTTTTTTTCAAACAAAGTCCAAACACTCGATCGAAACACCTTCCATCCAGCACGAGGTCGACGCCATTATGATTCTCCTTCTCTGTCAGTGTCCCCAAGCTCTGCTCATGTGAACTGTTACGTCTTGAGCTCGAGCAGATGGCGGCAAGCGCATAAACGGCGGGAAACGCAAATAGTACCAATTGTTTAAACTAAATAACTCACTTTTCTTTAGACTAAGCTTGTCACACGCACCGAACTAAATTAAATAAAATCTAAAGGAAATAACTTTCTACATGTGTTGTGCAGATGTGACAGTGAAGCTTTTCATGTAACGGGTAATATGGTTTATGTAACTAACAGTTCGGGAAT
Organism: Gasteruption jaculator; assembly: GCA_949825005.1. Classification (NCBI taxonomy): domain Eukaryota; kingdom Metazoa; phylum Arthropoda; class Insecta; order Hymenoptera; family Gasteruptiidae; genus Gasteruption; species Gasteruption jaculator. The sequence continues at coordinate 140,607 of CATKWD010000116.1, forward strand.
GGATTTTGGAAAAGAATGCACTTAAACAAATAGTAATAAAAAGAGACGTGACTGGAAACAATAAAGTTACGAATGCCGGGTCTGTTTTTGCTCAAGTTGACCGTTCCTGCCATAAACCCATATGCAGGGGGCCTCAAGACCCTTAAAACCAGGCTTCCTTGACTATTCATCCCTCCTACGAATCCTTGTTTTAGAAAGCTACCCCTAAGTTAAGGATAGACAGATTATAGCGAATATCATTAGTTCGTTTTTAGACTCGACACTCGCAAGAGCTCTCGAATCGTCCGAAAGAACAAATATAGATTTGTAGTGCCAATCTGCCGTTTAGGATCCTTACTTTGAAATAAATTAATAAATTGTATTTTTATGTGTTAATTTCATTTTGACGTCTGATTAAGAACGTTGCTTTATATATTAAATTCTTTAATATAAGTGTAGGTGTCCACGTTAAAGTGCACATCAGTGCTTAATCGAACATAGAACCCTCTTAAATTGAATTTTCGCGGTAAAAATAACAAGAAAACCCCAGAAACCCGTCTGGGACGTAACAAATTGGTGACAGCGGTGGGATGTTCGAATTTAACATGGGCCAAAGTTTAAGTTAAAAATAAAAAAAAAAAATAAAACTCAGAAGTGGAAAATATTAATTGTGATACGTGTTTGAACTCTACTTCCACGGCACTACTTTGTTCACCACTTCGGAAATTCTGGAAAGGATCGTTGTGCTGTTGATCATCTCAAGGAAGCTGACAGAGCTGCGAAAACCACATCTTCAGCGGAATAGTCGACACAGGCCAGAAATAGCGTATTATTTAGGATTTTTCGTTTAAATTAATAATTTGTTTCAGTAGTTTTAATCTTAGCTTAGTTCAAAGAGTTTATTTATAATATAACTCATTTTATTGAATTAATATCGATAATAACGAAAATATATCTGTACTTTTAAGAACAGATTTTGATTTAAAGCAATCTAACTTGAGAACGAAGAAATATTTTGATATTGATAAGAAAAAAAAATATATATATATATATAATAAAAGCTAAGATTAACAATTATTGAGAAAATGAATTTAAGCATAATTACTTCTATCTTATTATAGTAATTACAATTAGGATAAGATTGCGTAACGTTACGTGGGTTTTCTGCAGTTTCCCCACGTCTTTGCAGCGAATGCTGACGTTTTTATATTAAGGCGGCTGCAGACGCGCGGCAGAAATTGGCACAGGTCGCGAAATTTAGAAATTGTTATATTAACGCCTAAGATTAAGCTAGTGTTACCAGAGAATAACTTTAAAGATTTGACAATGTTTTCCTCAAAGTGGGAAATAACATCTATTGATGATGATATCATGGATAGCAGCGTTGACTTTACTCATCCGTCTCCGAGTGACGCAAACGCCGTAGAAAATAATGAGATAAAGCACAAGGAAGAAAAGCTTATTTCGAAGGAGCATGATAAATTAAAAATTACCAATAAAGATATTGCAGCTTTAATTCCAATTTTCAACGGCGAAAACATTCCCGTAAATTCGTTTATACGAAGTTGCAAAAAAGCTGCGAATCTTATCCATCCATCGGGAAAAGCTTTTCTTACAGAATTAATAAGATCTAGAATACAAGGTAAAGCCGATTTATATTTAGAAAGTAAAGAGGATGCTAGCTTAGATGAAATTATAATCGATTTAAAAAGAGGCTTTACCCCAGCTAGAACCTTGTCTCAGTGGCAAAATTTAATATCTAATGTTATGCAGGAACATGAAGAAACAGTTATAGAATACTCAACTAGAGTAAATAATCTACTGCATGGACAATTGCAAACAATTAAAGAAATATACCCGGAGGATACAGTTATAGGGTTAACAGTAGCAGCAAAAGAAGGGGGTCGCGATAGTTTTATTAGGGGTCTAAAGGACGGGTTGGAATCTCGAGTAGCTGCTCAAGGACCGAAAACCTTGAAGGAAGCTATTGAGATAGCCATAAATCAGGAACGGGATATGAAACAACGATCGTTATTAAGAAAAACCCTACAGAAAAATCAGCAATTTAGTAATGATAAAAATTTCGACTATAAAAGTAACTTTAAACACCGATCAAACTTTAATAGTAGATTTGATAATCGAATTGGAAAAGGGTTGCATAAAATTGCAACAGTAGGTGCAAAGAAAGATTTAAAACGCTTAGATCGTCCTATGAAAGCTTGCTTTGGTTGTGGTAAACCGGGACATTTTCTGAAAGATTGTAGGAATGCAAAACCAAACAATCTTCAAAATAAGAAGATTTGCGACTTTTGCAAGAAGGTAGGACACGTTATCCAAGATTGTTGGTTCGCGAAGCAGCAAGGCGGGAATTATAATAAAAGTAACTCGCTTAACAATAAAATTGCTAATGGATATCTAGCTACCACTGAAAACGAGGATAATCAGGATCGCGGATCGCCGTTATGACTAGAATCGGGCATAGGAATTCGACATGCTAATATAATTATAGACGATGTTTGCAGATTAAAATCACCTTCAATAGAAGTTTCCTGTTCAAATATTATAAATGAAAAAGCTCTCCTTTTAGTAGATTCAGGAGCAGACATAAATTTAATAAAAAATGACCGAATTACCAAAGGAACTCCTATTGACAAAACAGTTAACTTTAAATTAAATGGAATTATCCCCGGTGTTGTAAAAACTTTTGGCAAGGTAAATTTAACAATAAATGGAATCTCATCGAATTTTCATATTGTTGACGATAATTTCCCCATTAATCAAGATGGAATCCTAGGTATGGAATTTATGGGCAAGGAAAAAGCCATTCTTTCATTCGAAAACAATAGTCTTTTAATTAACAGTAGACAACTATCCATTCCTTTAGTGCAAAATGAAATCATTAAAATTCAAGCTAGACATAGAACTAAATTTCCTGTTCGAATTTTAAATAGAGATATAGACACAGGATATTTACCCAGGTTACACTTCACTGAGGGTATTTTTGGTGGAGATTGTTTAGTCAAAAATAATAAAGGTATTACTCATATATATTTAACAAACACCACAGAAAGAGACATAGAGATTTGCGTACCTAGTATCGAATTGCAAGAATTTGAGCCTGTTAGCCAAAATTCGAAACCTGTTAACAATGATACTCCAAAAGAATCCAACAATAAAGATGATAGAGTTAAATTGTTGATTGAAAACCTACATCTCGAAAAGCTTAATAAGGAAGAAAGAGAGAGTATAGTTAAGATAGTATCGAAATTCCCAAATCAATTTTTCTTACCAGGAGATGTTTTAGGAAACACTTCGGTAACTACACATAAGATCCCTACCAAAGACGATTTACCAATCAATACCAAACAATACCGTTACCCCCAAATTCATAAGGAGGAAATTCAAAAACAAATCAATGATCTGCTGAAAGGCGGAATAGTTGAACCTTCTACTTCTCCTTTCAATTCTCCTGTTTGGATAGTTTCCAAGAAACCGGATTCTTCTGGCCGCAAACGATGGCGTTTAGTAATTGATTTCCGAAATCTTAACGAAAAAACACTTGGTGATGCTTATCCCCTTCCAAACATCACTGATATCTTAGACCAACTTGGCGGAGCAAAGTATTTCTCAGTGTTCGATCTTGCGAGTGGATTTCATCAAATACCCATGGATGATAGCGACAAATATAAAACTGCCTTTTCAACACCCCATGGTCATTATCAATTTACACGCATGCCATTTGGATTAAAAAATGGTCCTGCGACATTTCAGCGACTAATGGATCAAGTGCTCTTAGGTCTGCAAGGAAACTGAAATGTTTGTCTATCTGGATGACATTGTGATCTATGCCTCTTCCTTAAAAGAGCACGAATGTAAATTATTAAAGTTATTAGGACGATTGAGCACAGCTGGTTTAACCCTTCAACCAGATAAGTGCGAGTTCCTTTGTAAAGAAGTTGTTTACTTAGGGCACGTTATTGGTAAAAACGGCGTGCAACCCGATCCCAAGAAGATATCTGCCGTTAAACAGTTCCCTGTTCCTAAAAATGTTAAAAATATCCGAGAATTTCTAGGCTTAGTAGGTTATTACAGGAAATTCATCCCTGAATTTGCTAAAACCGCCAAACCTTTAACGGATCTATTAAAAAAGAAAAATTGTTTCATTTGGGCAGACAATGAACAAAGAGCCTTCGAGAACCTTCGTGATTGTATATGTAAAGAACCAATCTTACAATTCCCAAATTTCGATGTGCCATTCATTTTAACGACCGATGCATCTTATTATGCCCTCGGAGCCGTTTTAAGTCAGGGTGAAATAGGAAAAGACCTCCCTATTGCCTATGCTTCTAAATTGTTAAAAGGTGCAGAACTCAATTATTCTGTGATTGAAAAAGAACTGTATGCCATATTTTTTGCCATAAAACATTTTCGACCATACTTGTACGGTAAGAAATTCACATTAGTCACCGACCATCGACCATTAGTTTGGGCACATAAGATGAAGGATCCCACATCCCGATTATCGAAATGGATATTAAAATTACGTGATTATGAATATGAGGTAATATATAAACCAGGTAGATTGAATGGTAATGCTGATGCTCTTTCTAGGAATCCAGTAACAGAGGATTCTGCAAAGATCCTACCGATACGATTTTCCAAAAATCTATCAAAACCTAATATTGAAGATAATACCTTTTCCATAGACAATCAAAGGAAGAATATGAAGAAGAATATGAATTGGAATGAAAGACTCGACAAAGAAAATCGAGTAGATTTATGGCCAAACAGAGAAGATACACAAGAGATGTGTATAAATAATGATATTGATGCAGCGAGGGAGATTCTTGGTCACAATCGAGTTCTTGGCGTCGATCAAGTTCACGGGCTGGGTAATGAGTTAACCGCTTCCCCTCGGCTCGAGTACATGGGCCAAGGAAACGTCCCTCGTGAAGATGGAAACAGCAAAGAAAACTGTTTCAGATCCTCTGTTGTGGTAATCCCGGGCCCGGAAGCAACTTGGACGGGGGGACAAGAGATCCTTGCCAACCAGTTGAAAGTGAGAAAGAAAAGGGAGACGTCCCTGATGAATGATATTGTTGAATTAAAAGAAGTGATTGAAAGATCAAAGAATTGCTTGAGCATGCTTAATTGTAAAAGGAGAAATGAAACGTATGAATGTGAACCTTTAGACTTGTCTATGGATCGGTTGAATAGAAAAAGGAAGAGTAATGAGTATAATGAGTCAAAATTAACGAACAGTTCATTTAATAAATGTAAGAAAAATAAGGAATCGGAATGTATGGATGCCCGAAATCTTAGCCCCAATATTGCAGTTTCAAAAGATGATAACGACAGTGATTTTTCTACAGATTCTGAATTTGAAGATTCTATTTTTGGTTTCCCCATATGCTCAGGTGACGATACAGGCGAAGAGGTAGCCTCTATCCCATTAAAGCAGATAACAATGTTTGAAAAACATATATTTCAAGAAAGTAAAGATGGTCTGTTAATGAAACGAGACAATTACGCACATTTTATCCCTGCTGATTTCCAATTGAAAACTAGAATTGGTCGACAAATGTTAGAAAAGAGAATTTTAAAACAGGAAGATTTCCCAGATAAACCGCCAGAGGTAGGAGAAATAGTAATTTCTAAAACGGGAACGTCTCATATTTTTAGTATTGTAGTTAAAGAACAGTGGCATAATAGAACATTGCTAATTAACGTTCTTGAGGGTCTTACTAATCTAAAAAGGACAATGGATTATTTTGGAGTAAAAACAGTTAGGATATCTAGAGAAGGCGACGGTATTGATAAGCTTCCTTGGAATACCATTAAAAATCATTTGAAAGAAGTATTTACCGCAGATTATTCCATCACTATATGTTTAAATCAAATAACAATTCCAGAAGTAGATAAAAGGAAAATGATAATTAAAGAAATGCATGAATCCGCAGTTGGAGGCCATAAAGGTATTGTTAAAACATACTTAAGGATACGGGATAAATATTATTGGGATAATATGAAGAGAGAAATTCATAATTACGTAAAACATTGCTTAGAATGTCAAAAATCTAAATTAACTAGAGTCAAAACAAGGCAACCGATGATAATCACGGATACACCCCATACTGCTTTTGAAAAAATTGCTCTTGACATTGTAGGACCGCTTCCGATGACTACCCGAGAAAACAAATATATTCTCACTATACAAGATTTATTAACTAAATATTCTGTAGCTATTCCACTTAGAGAAATGAATGCTGTGACCATAGCTAAAGCATTTGTAGAAAATTTCATATGCGTATTTGGTTGTCCAGAATCTATTCTCACAGACCAAGGATCTAACTTCTTAAGCGATTTTATGAAACAGGTAGCAAAACTTTTTAAAAATTCGACGATTTAATACTTCAGCATTTCGACCACAATCGAATGGCTCTTTAGAACGAAGCCATCATGTGCTGATTGAATATCTGAAACATTACATAGATTCAAAACAAGATTGGGATAAATGGTTAAAATACTCAATGTTTTCATATAACACTTCAGTACACGAAGCTACAGGATTCACACCACACGAATTAGTTTTTGGCAAAGCAGCACAAATTCCTTCGGAATTCTCTAAAGAAAAATATCAACTTACGTTCTGCGACTATCTTAATGATTTTGTAAGTAAATTAAGAGAAACGCAGTCACAAGCACGCAATAATATTGAACACGCGAAATTACGTTCTAAGGATTATTATGATAGGAAAGTCAATTACCAACAGTTTAATTCAGGGGACTATGTTTTCCTTCTAAATAACGCGAGGACAAATAAACTTGATCCACAGTATTTAGGACCTTATGAAGTGATTCGGGTAATAAATAATCAAAATATTGAAATTCGCATTTCGAGAAATAAGTCCAAAGTAGTCCATGCAGATAGATTAAAGACCGCGTTTCTGTAAAATGAAATAAGTACAAATGTCAAATTTGAGAGAGAATGGAAGAATGCTGTAAGATCTGTTTTTGTAATGTTATGTAACTTGTATGTAAATAAAGATGAGAGAAATAATGTATGTGTATGCGTGAGACAGTAGAGTTAAGAAAATATGATTTCTTTTAGAGAAATCATATTTTGTTTAGGAGGGAAGGTGTTACGTCTTGAGCTCGAGCAGATGGCGGCAAGCGCATAAACGGCGGGAAACGCAAATAGTACCAATTGTTTAAACTAAATAACTCACTTTTCTTTAGACTAAGCTTGTCACACGCACCGAACTAAATTAAATAAAATCTAAAGGAAATAACTTTCTACATGTGTTGTGCAGATGTGACAGTGAAGCTTTTCATGTAACGGGTAATATGGTTTATGTAACTAACAGTTCGGGAATGGATTTTGGAAAAGAATGCACTTAAACAAATAGTAATAAAAAGAGACGTGACTGGAAACAATAAAGTTACGAATGCCGGGTCTGTTTTTGCTCAAGTTGACCGTTCCTGCCATAAACCCATATGCAGGGGGCCTCAAGACCCTTAAAACCAGGCTTCCTTGACTATTCATCCCTCCTACGAATCCTTGTTTTAGAAAGCTACCCCTAAGTTAAGGATAGACAGATTATAGCGAATATCATTAGTTCGTTTTTAGACTCGACACTCGCAAGAGCTCTCGAATCGTCCGAAAGAACAAATATAGATTTGTAGTGCCAATCTGCCGTTTAGGATCCTTACTTTGAAATAAATTAATAAATTGTATTTTTATGTGTTAATTTCATTTTGACGTCTGATTAAGAACGTTGCTTTATATATTAAATTCTTTAATATAAGTGTAGGTGTCCACGTTAAAGTGCACATCAGTGCTTAATCGAACCGGCGGCGCCAGTGTGACTGTTTTCCGAGCCATTGAGCTCATATTCTGTATAAGTTTATTCCATGGCGTATGCGCCGAGCAAAATTTGAAGGTTATGGAAGAACCACATGCATGATCTAACGTCATCAGTAAATATTGTAATAATATTTATTATACGTGGTATAAATCGATACATATCGATAACGGGGGAAACTCTTATGAATGCGTCAGCAGAGTATTCTGAATTATCTTTTTTATTCGTAAAATATACAACATTTAATCATCCAAAAAAGTGTAAGCAGGTAGGTATGGCCCGAATATACCACTTCCTTTTCTTATAAATTGTATTCATTTGCTGTTTTTTTCTTGGAAGCGACAGGGTAATGAGAAAATAGAGAAGGGTCCATGTACTAAAATTATATAATAGTTTGACCCGTGAAATGTAAGAATTTGTGCCTCAACGTGGAAATAGAGTACTTTGGTACAACTGTGGTCCAACTGTTTACGATGCTTCTCACATGGACCATGCTAGGTAAATATTTTTCATAATGCTAACATTTTACTTGTTTAACCCTTTCGCTTCGGCGGTTCAATCCGCGGAAGCACCTTTCGTTCTTTCGCATAACGCTGGATATATCCGGCGCTTGTACGCACAAGTCATCGCGCGGATGCCGGAAAATATCCGGCGCTCGAAGCGAAAGGGTTAAACATTTTCATAAAATCCATAATAAAACCGAGGTTATTTGTTATGTACAGAATCTTAACTTTGTATAATAAAATGTCCATAAAATAAAACGATAAAAATTCACACTCTTTTCAATAATAGGAGATTTGAGTGCAACGGAAGAAAGGATGTCAGAGAAAAAATGACCAACTGACTTTGCACTTTGAAAATCTTCGAAAGACGGCGAACCTTGGTGGGAAAATGACTTTGCACAGGCAGAACCTTACTTTGATAACTCACACTGGGTTATGCAACCCTAGCAAATGTCAAAGTCTCTTAAAAATTTCATCGCGATACAGGAGGCGTTAAAGAAAACTTCTACAAGATAACTTAAACTTGCTTTCCTTCGTCATTCTTGGAAGGAAACATTAGATTACAGCGAAAAGCTGTACATACTGCGTTATGAGGTAAGACGGTTTACATTGTACATTTTATCAGGTGCGCAACTAAGTTCCCGGGTTTTTTTCGATCAAATAAAAATTGAAATTTCAAAAATAATACAAAAAATGGTTTATTCAAAATATCGGCCATCACTAGCTATACACTTTTGCCATTTATCTGGCAATACATGAATACCGCGACGATAAAACGACGTGTCTTTTGAGTGAAACCATTCATCCAACCAATTTTTAACTTCTTCAAAGTTTTTTAAATGCACCCCTGCCAAACCATGCGCCATCGATCGGAACAAATGGTAATCTGAAGGCGCTAGGTCTGGTGAATAGGGCGGGTGCGGTAGTAGGTCCCATTGCTGATACATTGGCGAGTAACATTTAATGCTTCCGCAAGTTGATCTTGTGTTTGCGTATCATCTTCATCCAATAACACTTGCAGATCGGCGTCCTCCATTGTTTTTGGTCTTCCGGAGCGCTCCTTGTCTTTAATATCGAAATCGCCACTTTTGAAGCGTTTAAACCAATCCTCGCAAGTAGTTTTCGATGGTGCATGTTCGCTGTATAGGCTTTCTCAAGAAAACGACGTGCTTCAGCAGCAGTGTTTTTCAAGTTAAAATAAAAAAGCAAAACTTCCCGCAAATGCTGTTTATTTGGCACAAAACTCGACATTGTTATTGTTAGAAATAAACTTTTGCGTAGCAATATTTTTTAGTATTATAATTGGTAATTGTTTGGAGATGTTTACAATATAAAACCAATTCAAATTCACGCATGTATTACGACTACACGTGACGCTAGCGCAATCTCTTGTGAAACCCGGGAACTTAGTTGCGCACCTGATATTCACAAAGACTAGCATTGAAAGTAAAAGTATTATTGAGCTTATTCAAAAAGTTATGAAAAATGGATTGTATTTACTATATGATAATTAATAGTACTCTCTCGTCGCTTAGCAACTTCGTCGCACTTCAGCATTTCTGTCACTCCCTTATGGTGCGCAGCCGTTTCCGAGAAGGTCGCTGTCACCGAGTGTCCGATAGCACGCGGAGTTCAAGTGAATGTCTTGTCGGACTCCGGGTCCACTTCTATGAGATCGGCTTGTTTCATGACTCACCTTGGTAAGATACTTTTCCAATTTCTTCTTCGAATAGGTAAACAAAATCTATATTTCATCTGCTTTAATAACAACATTGCATACATTTCTGGAAACGGACTTTGGAATTTCGGGTAGAAAAAGATTCCGTAAGAAATTTGCAGTTTCTTTTTTTACTAAAAGTAGAATTTTTCAGTTTAGGAATTGAATTCGTTCGACTACGAATTCAAAAAAAATTTTAATATTTTCACTCGACTTGTTTCGAGAAAAAATGAATTTTAATTCATCTTCAATTTTTATTTTTTTATTAGCTGTTTATTTATACATTTTTTATTTATATTTGCTGTTTATTTATTTAGCACTGTTCTTTTTTTCCAAAATATTCATGTAATTAAATTTTTCCCTTCTAATTTTGAGTCTCAAATTACAGATATTATATTCGGACACCTGTTACACTGCTCAAGGTTTGGTACGTTTGATGGTCGATATGAATGAAAAAGTTTTCAAAGGCTTGGGTCGCGCGAAATCCAGATAAAGAGGAACCCAAACTCCACGACGTCGTTATCATTTTTAAACTGCTCACGCGTGATTTTACGGAAGCGAAGGAACTAATATACCAAATATACCAAACTTCTTTAATACGTTTACCATGGGTAACGATTAATGATATAACTAAATAATGTCTAATAATAAATATATTATTAAGTTTCGAAAGTATCCGCAGAAGGAAAAAAATTGTTTAAAAAATAATAATTCTATAAAAAATAGAAAAAATGAGTATATTTTCTTAAAAAAGGTATTGATTAATTTTTTGATAAATACGATTAATTAAAAATGTAAATTCTATTTCTTAAATAAAATTTCTTGATATTTTTAATAAATATAATATAAAAACACATTCTTTGATTACTCAAATTTTATGTCTCATGTGTAACATCTCACTGTCGCTGACTGACGCACATTTGGAATAAGCGGTTCAAGTTGGAAATGTCGCGTCACCGATAATTTTTATACTAATCCATAATTAAACTATAAAATATAAATGACAATTTTCGTGATTAACAGCACACGACCTTGCCAACTTCAATCGCGCGATTACTACTAATAGTAACAAGGAACTAAATGCAAATCTGAGATGCAGTTTTAGAAATCGTCAAATTCTAAAATATTTTTCTGATTATTGAATTTTTGAAAGTGACGGTGACGAAACGGAAGAGGGATTGGAGCGTGGCGATGCATCGGTTGCGGTTAACGAGGTTGAGACACGGAAAGCAGAATCATTTGATAGTTTGACAAGTGCAATGTTTCTTACCCGGTCCAATATGTGGTTAAATAAAATTGAAAAATGGCTTACCTTCAAAGCTAGTAATTTATTATTATTCATGTGGAAAGTCGCGAGAGAATACATTTTATGAATCCTAAATTAATCGAGTACGGAGAAAAAAAAGGAGCGCTAAGATGATGATCGTATCTATTTAATGAACGAAAGAGATGATAGATATATTTCTGAACGCATGCTAGAATTAATTGATCAAACTTTTTATCAATAACGCCAGTCGGGACGTATTGACAAACAAATCTATTTATTTCACATCACATTTCGAGAAATTTTTTAGACGAGATAAAACGATAAAAAAGACAGCATTTTTGAAATAACATTATTATAGAAAATAATATAAAGCGAAATCGTCGCGCTGATCTGAGGTATCGCGGTACATTTAAATGTAAATGAATTAAACATTGCTTGAATGCCATGCAACAATTGAATATTATATTATATTAATTCGAATGCAGGTCAAATAACCAAACCCTGGAAAACCCTAGCAAACGGGTCTCCCGAAAAACGTTAAATAAGAGAACAAAACCCTAGCAAACCCTGGCAAACGGGTCTCCCGACAGACGTTAGAAACGAGACCAAAACCTGGAAAACCCTGGCAATCGGATCTCCCGACAAACGTTAAAACGAGACCAAAACCTGGAAAACCATGGCAATCGGATCTCCCGACAAACGTTAAAACGAGACCAAAACCTGGAAAACCCTGGCAAACGGGTCTCCCGAAAAACGTTAGAAACGAGACCAAAACCTGGAAAACCCTGGCAAACGGGTCTCCCGAAAATAAAAGATAACAGCCAAATTCTTTATTGTAAATGAAACTGTATATTTCAAAAATCTCAAGTGTTTTTTTCAAGTTATTTCTTACAATTGAAACATTTTCAAAAGAGTAGATCAAAGTTTTTGGAAATTTCTTAAATGTTGTAAGAAATTACAACACAAAAAAATTAAGATTTGATTAATATAGTTTAACTTAAAATAAACAATTGTTTGAAATAAAGCTTAAATTTAAGGGGGTATCCTGAATTGGGAAGCCTAAAAAGACCATTTTTGGGGAATTTTTTTAGGATAGAAAAAAACAATTAAATCTATCCAACTTTTTCCAATATTTTTATATATATTTGAATAGTGTGTACAAATTTGTTCATTAAGAAATATTGAACTGGAGTCGACTGTGACGCACATTTGTAGTTCGATATTTCTGAATGACAAAATTAATATTTCCAAAAACTGAGAATCTACTCTTTTTGACAACTGATTGAAAAAGAGTAGATTCCAAGTCTTTTTATTGTAAATGAAACTGAAACTATACTAATGAAATCTTAATTTTTTGGTTGTAATTTCTTTAACATTTCAAAAATTTGAAAAAGAGTAGATTCTACTTTTTTCTAATTTCTGCAATGTTACAACAAATTGCAACACCAAAAATAAACATTTCATTAGTATAAAGTTTCATTTTAAATACAAAACTTAGCACATACTGTTTTTGAATCAGTCGTTGGTGTCGCTAGGGTTTTGCTAGAGCAGCAAAATCATAGCAAACGTTTAAAATAAAATTTAAATCAAGATTCGTTTAAAATAAAGTTTTTAAAATAAAGTCAATGTTTATATCTCAAGTGTCTTGCTCGGGTTACTATGATTTTGCTAGTCCATATTTGCTATCCCCAAAGTGTTTTGCTAGGATTTTACTACCCTAGCTTGACCGTTTTGACATACGAACATCGACTTTATTTCAAAAACTTTATTCCAAAAAAATACAAGGTTTGAAACAAACGGCTGATTGAAAAAAATGAACATGAAACTCGACAAAAAATTCGATGATAAAAAACTCGGCAGAAGTAGATGAAGACGATGGTAGTATCCTCGGCTATCATTGCGAAAACGTAATGCAGTCGGCTGTCGCAAGAACTGCAACAAGAAAAAATATTATTTCTCAATATTACGAGTATGTCCACTTTCAGCCACCATAGCAAAGAACCATACTAATTACAATTATCTAAAGTTAAAAAAAAATATTGTAAATAAAAAAAATATATTATAAATTTTGTTTTAAATAAATTCAAAACTAAAATTAATAAATTTAATTTTCCCTTCATAATTTTCTATGTGTGTATTATTATGTTATTCGTAAAAAAATTGATTCTGATCAGCATGACACCTATTTTTTAAATGTAACAAACATATTACTACTCACCTTTGCCGTTCTTCATCATTCCGAATCTCGTTACAAATTTTAAAACTTCCAAATGGTTTCTATCCTCATCTGTGGGGACTAAACAGGTAATCCTTTCCCTTATGGAAATATCGTAACCTTTATTTCAGTTGAAATGTTATCATTTTCTCATACCTCTGAAACTAGAAAATACAGTTGTTTAACCAAATGCTGAAATTTTCAAATATCATTTTCTTTTTTGTTAATCGAAATAAAGGAACCATACATATTAATAAAATGTAATTGGACTCATAGTATTACATAACCTATTTTTCAAATAAAAGTTAGCAATTTTAACCACATAACAACAGTAGCAGAAAGATCGGACTTTAAAGTAATTTCTATGTAAAGTAAATAATAAATGAAATAAACCCTAGCATTAGGATTTCTGCAATTATTACAATTCAACTTATTAATTGTATTATTCTTCTTTTCTTGGTTGTAAGCGACTATATGAATTACAGGAATACGTAACGTTTCGGCTCGATATTGAGAGCCTTCTTCGGATGATAAAACAATCTTCGAATATAAAGAGATATAAATTGATTTACGATCCCTAAAAATAAATTGTTGGATTAACTGCTAGGATGTAATAATGATAAAATAAAGTTTAATAGTAATGTCATGTAGAAAATCTAACCTGTAAATTGACGAGCTTTCAAAACCAAAAAGTCTAACTGGAAGCAACGCTTGGAGGAAAACACTGCTGGAGGAAGACACTGTTTGAAGAAGACACTGGTAGAGGAAATCCGTTCTTACAATTGATAAGACCCTTCTGCTGAAGCTTCAAACAACTAAGACTGAAAAATGATAGAATTGAACGGTAACGTGCAAATGCAGGCGTCGAAAAAATGTATCCCTTCCTAGTTTAGCTTATCTATAGCTCAATGCATGCAAAAAAACACATACACTCACATAAATCTTTTTTCACAAAAAGTCCGTCAAATAAGCTTCAAAAACTATAAATAATTGCTTATTCGACATCGCAGCCATCAACTAAAGCGAGGACGACGCCATTAATATTCTTCTCTCGCAAAGAAAATAAACCATCGTAGTATCAACTGTCGGTAAAGTATCAACTGTCGGTAAAGTATCATTAACCAGGATTTGCTAGCATACATAATTGCTACTTTACCAACACTCAAACTTTTACTACTGTCGATTAGCTACAATATTTGACCGGAATTTACTAATAAGAATAATCACTACATTACCAACAGCCAAATATACCGAATTACTTTAATACGTTTACCGCGGGTAACGATTAAGGATATAACGAAATATAGTGTTTTAATAATATATCAATGTTTAGTAGAAATATCAAATGGCCCGATCTCCAACTTCCAATTGTCGCAGGAACATGGGACTAGTCTCATTCTACTTGAAAGGAGTCCTATATGAAAAATCAATAATCAAAACCCCGATTTTTACCCGATTGTAACGAAAAAAAAATTTTAACTTAAAAACACCAAGAATAGGTTGAAAATATTTTCGCCCCGGACAAGGTGGACCGTATTCAGAATGAATAACAGTTTCTAAAAATCGTATAGTGAAGCATGACCGTCCCAAAAAAATTGGGCCTTATGTAAAATTTCCAACTTCCCGTGGTCGTACAAAGTCCAAATTAGTCTCATTCGACTCAGAAGGGCAAATATATGCGCGATACGAAATATCAGCCCGATCGGTCAATTTTGAGATGTCAAAAATTGACAGGTGTCACGAAAAAAAACTTTGATCTCAAAAACACCAAGAATAAGTTCAAAATTTTTTCGAACGAAGTGACATGGGCTGTATTCAGAATGAATGGAAGTTTCAAAAAATCGTATTGTCGTCCCGAACCGTCCCAAAAAAATTGGGCCTTATCAAAAATTTCCAAGTTCCCGTGGTCGTAGGAAGTTGGGACAAGTTCCATTCGACTCAGAAGGGGTCCTATATGCAGGATACCAAATTTCAGCTCGATCGGTCAATTTTGAGATGTCAAAAATTGACAGGTGTCACGAAAAAAAACTTTGATCTCAAAAACATCAAGAATAAGTTCAAAATTTTTTTGGACGAAGTGACATGGGCTGTATTCAGAATGAGTGGAAGTTTCCAAAAATCGTATTGTCGACCCGAACCGTCCCAAAAAAATTGGGCCTTATCAAAAATTTCCAAGTTCCCGTGGTCGTAGGAAGTTGGGACAAGTTCCATTCGACTCAGAAGGGGTCCTATATGCAGGATACCAAATTTCAGCCCGATCGGTCAATTTTGAAATTTCAAAATTTGACAGGTGTCACGAAAAAAAACTTTGATCTCAAAAACATCAAGAATAAGTTCAAAATTTTTTCGAACGAAGTGACATGGGCTGTATTCAGAATGAATGGAAGTTTCAAAAAATCGTATTGTCGTCCCGAACCGTCCCAAAAAAATTGGGCCTTATCAAAAATTTCCAAGTTCCCGTGGTCGTAGGAAGTTGGGACAAGTTCCATTCGACTCAGAAGGGGTCCTATAGGCAGGATACCAAATTTCAGCCCGATCGGTCAATTTTGAGATGTCAAAATTTGACAGGGGTCACGAAAAAAAACTTTGATCTCAAAAACATCAAGAATAAGTTCAAAATTTTTTTGGACGAAGTGACATGGGCTGTATTCAGAATGAGTGGAAGTTTCCAAAAATCGTATTGTCGACCCGAACCGTCCCAAAAAAATTGGGCCTTATAAAAAATTTCCAAGTTCCCGTGGTCGTAGGAAGTTGGGACAAGTTCCATTCGACTCAGAAGGGGTCCTATATGCAGGATACCAAATTTCAGCTCGATCGGTCAATTTTGAGATGTCAAAAATTGACAGGTGTCACGAAAAAAAACTTTGATCTCAAAAACATCAAGAATAAGTTCAAAATTTTTTCGAACGAAGTGACATGGGCTGTATTCAGAATGAATGGAAGTTTCAAAAAATCGTATTGTCGTCCCGAACCGTCCCAAAAAAATTGGGCCTTATCAAAAATTTCCGACTTCCCGTGGTCGTAGGAAGTTGGGACAAGTTCCATTCGACTCAGAAGGGGTCCTATATGCAGGATACCAAATTTCAGCCCGATCGGTCAATTTTGAGATGTCAAAAATTGACAGGTGTCACGAAAAAAAACTTTGTTCGCAAAAACACCAAGAATAAGTTCAAAATTTTTTTGGACGAAGTGACATGGGCTGTATTCAGAATGAGTGGAAGTTTCCAAAAATCGTATTGTCGACCCGAACCGTCCCATAAAAAATGGGCCTTATCAAAAATTTCCAAGTTTCCGTGGTCGTAGGAAGTTGGGACAAGTTCCATTCGACTCAGAAGGGGTCTTATATGCAGGATACCAAATTTCAGCTCGATCGGTCAATTTTGAGATGTCAAAAATTGACAAGTGTCACGAAAAAAAACTTTGATCTCAAAAACATCAAGAATAAGTTCAAAATTTTTTGGACGAAGTGACATGGGCTGTATTCAGAATGAGTGGAAGATTCCAAAAATCGTATTGTCGACCCGAACCGTCCCAAAAAAATTGGGCCTTATAAAAAATTTCCAAGTTCCCGTGGTCGTAGGAAGTTGGGACAAGTTCCATTCGACTCAGAAGGGGTCCTATATGCAGGATACCAAATTTCAGCCCGATCGGTCAATTTTGAGATGTCAAAATTTGACAGGGGTCACGAAAAAAAACTTTGATCTCAAAAACATCAAGAATAAGTTCAAAATTTTTTTGGACGAAGTGACATGGACTGTATTCAGAATGAGTGGAAGTTTCCAAAAATCGTATTGTCGACCCGAACCGTCCCAAAAAAATTGGGCCTTATCAAAAATTTCCAAGTTCCCGTGGTCGTAGGAAGTTGGGACAAGTTCCATTCGACTCAGAAGGGGTCCTATATGCAGGATACCAAATTTCAGCTCGATCGGTCAATTTTGAGATGTCAAATATTGACAGGTGTCACGAAAAAAAAATTTGATCTCAAAAACATCAAGAATAAGTTCAAAATTTTTTCGAACGAAGTGACATGGGCTGTATTCAGAATGAATGGAAGTTTCAAAAAATCGTATTGTCGTCCCGAACCGTCCCAAAAAAATTGGGCCTTATCAAAAATTTCCAAGTTCCCGTGGTCGTAGGAAGTTGGGACAAGTTCCATTCGACTCAGAAGGGGTCCTATATGCAGGATACCAAATTTCAGCTCGATCGGTCAATTTTGAGATGTCAAAAATTGACAGGTGTCACGAAAAAAAACTTTGATCTCAAAAACATCAAGAATAAGTTCAAAATTTTTTTGGACGAAGTGACATGGGCTGTATTCAGAATGAGTGGAAGTTTCCAAAAATCGTATTGTCGACCCGAACCGTCCCCAAAAAATTGGGCCTTATCAAAAATTTCCGACTTCCCGTGGTCGTAGGAAGTTGGGACAAGTTCCATTCGACTCAGAAGGGGTCCTATATGCAGGGTACCAAATTTCAGCCCGATCGGTCAATTTGAAAATTTTTCAAAAAATGAACAAGTATCACGAAAAAAAACTTTGACCGCAAAAATACTAAGAATAAGTTCAAAATTTTTTCGAACGAAGTGACATGGGCTGTATTCAGAATGAGTGGAAGTTTCCAAAAATGGTATAGTCAAGCCGGACCGTCCCAAAAAAATTGGGCCTTATCAAAAATTTCCGACTTCCCGTTATCGTAGAGAGTTGGGACTAGTCTCATTCGACTCAGAAGGGGTCCTATATGCAGGATACCAAATTTCAGCCCGATCGGTTAATTTTTAGTGTGTCAAAAGGTCTGAACTCGAAAAAAATTTTCAAAATCAAAATTTTGACACTTCCAGATGTCGTAGAAGGCTCCACAATAGCTCGATCGAAGCGTCTTTAGAGCCACTATAACATATCCAAAATTCAGACAAATCTATGGAACAAAGGTGCTAGTAACCTAGCAAAACCCTAGCGAAACCCTAGCAAAACCCTAGCAAAACCCTAGCGGGTAAACGGATTATTGTGAGACCGGACCCCCCTGAGGGGACTCGGTCGTGGGACCTTACCCTTAATGGGCATACGCTACATTTTTTTCCCGTCATCACTTCCCAGCCCCACCACGCCGAAAGAACGGACCAGGGAAAACCCAGCAGCGCCCGCGGGTAAGACGTCGCGGGGTGAGCGGTTTAGCTACCGGGTGCCTCCGACTCCCCGACGGGAGCCGGACCCACCCGGCAGACACGGGGAACCACGGGAAGGCCCGCTCACTGTGCTCCGCCCGAGCACACGCCCTGTACCAGTGTAAGGAACACTGGCTTTCCCTAAACCACTCGGGGACGCGGCTGCCCCGCGATGATTGCGGGGCCGCGCCCCCACAGCCGAGGGCTCCGACAACCCTCGACCGAGTGGTCCCACAGTCTACGACGACGATGTTTCTTGATGATCCCAGAATCCCTTTAGATAAAGGGATTCCCGGCAGAAGTCGGCCAAGATGGAGAAGGCATTCGAGCTCGACACGAAGTATTGCGCCGCACTCGGCCAGCCCCACTCACCGACTGGAACCAAATCCCGGAGGGCGACCCTCTGGGGTTCGAACTCCGGGCACTCGAGGAGGAAGTGACCCAACGTGTCGGCCGGTGCGCCACACCCGCAGGACTCACCTTCCACTATTCCCATCGACGCTAGGCGTGCCCGGAAATTTCCGTGTCCAGTGAGTACCTGAGTAGCGTAGAATTCAGGCCTGACCCACCGGGCCCCCAACCTTCCCCGAACGTCCGGAAAGAAGACGGAAGTGGTACGGCCTTTGGTTGAAGAAGACCATGCGGCCTGCCACATGTTTTCCGTCTCGACCTCGATCAACGCGGCAGGATGTTCTGCGTCCTTGGAAATTACGACCCCCCCTACCTCGGCGTCCTGACCCTTTCTAATTAAGTAACGCGCCCTATACTTCTTGAACAGAATTTCGACGGGCAGAACCCCGGCGACTACACACAATGAATCTAGAGAGGCCGTCTTGTACCCACGCGTGACGGCCAATAAACAACGGCGCTGGATGGCCCGAAGGGCCCTCAGGTCAGGCTCCTTGCACAGGTCGGTCCACCCGGAGGCGGCGTATGCCACCGTCGGGCCGAACACGCCCCGGTAGATCGTGGAGAGCGACCCGAATCGGAGGCCCCAGCTTGCCCTCGCTAGGTACCGCAACCTTCCGAAAAGCTTTCCGAGCTTGATTCGGAGGTGGTTGATATGGGATCGGACACCCATACCACTATCGAAGTGGACACCGAGGTATCTAACTGTCTTTTTGAATTTTATGTTTTTATTTCCTAGCTTTAAAATCGGGTACCGACCCGCAAAATTTATCTGAGTTCGCGTCGCGGCTTTCCTTTTCCTATCCGGGCGCCTCCCTCCGCGTCTTCCTATCGGGGCTCTCCGGATGCAACCGTTCTTCAACACGATCGCCTCGGTCTTGGTTTCGGACAGCCGGAGTTTAGCGAGCCCGCACCAGTCAACAATGGCATCGATTACCCGTTGACCGGCGACCTCTATTTCCTTTCGACTATCGCCGCACACGAGAACAAGGAGGTCGTCCGCGTATGTGACGAAATTAGACCCCACCAAGCCTTGAAGCAGGCTCAGGAGGCCGTCGAACATCACGTTCCAACAGGCCGGACAAAGGACGGAACCTTGGGGGCATCCCCTGGAGGGCCTCTTGGAAACCTCGCAATCACCAACTGTGATTGAAACCCTCCGACCGTCGAAGTAGCTCTGGAGCACCTCGAAAACGTTCTTCGGGCAATCTCTTTTCTTAAGGGAATCTAGGACTAGGGGCCACCAGACATTGTCGAAAGCACCCGAGATGTCGAAAAGGAGCGCGACGGCGTATCTCCTCTCGCAGGAAGAGACGAGCCGACGCAACTCCACGATCGCGTCCTCCGTCGACTTTCCGGGGGTAAAACCGAACTGCCGGTCGGAGACCATCCCAGGAGCCAGCGACGTGTCCGAGAGCCGCCCAAGAAGAAGCTTCTCGAACAGTTTACCTACTACGGAGAGGAGGCAGATGGGCCTGTACGATTTGGGGTCGGTGACGTCCTTGCCCCCACCCTTCAGGAGCACTCGAAGCGAGCCCTCCTTCCAGATTGAGGGGAAGACGCCCCATTGGAGGCAACCGTTAAGAAGTCGCAGGAGCTGACCGGGGATTAACTTACACGCGGATTTAAGGACACAGGCCTCGATGAGGTCTGGGCCCGGGGCTTTATTGTTTTTGAAAGTTTTTACGGCAGCGACCATCTCTCTCGCCGTAAAGGGCTCCGAGTCGGCCGTGCCGGGTGCGATACGTGCGCCTTCCCTAATTTCACGCTGCTGAGGCGTGTCCTCTGCCTCCCGGTCGTCGGGGATGTGCACATCCAGGAGATACCCGGCGGTCTCCTCCACGGTTTTCGTGGAGAACTCGCCACGTCGCAGGGTGCCCAGAACCCTCTCCACCCGGAGCTTGGAGGCCTGTTGTTTATAAACATAACCCCAGGGCTCAGAGTTCCCCAGCCCCGTGACGAACTTACGCCAGCTTGCGATCTTGGCCCCCCTCACCTCTCTGCGGTACTTCCGCAAGCAGAGTCGATATTCCTGCAGTTTAGCGAGGCGAGTGGGACCATCACGCTCCCCCTGAACGGCACGCCTTAGTCGGTACGAGGCCTTCTTGCACCTCGTTAGCTCCTTCGTCCACCACGGGTTGGACTTTCTAAAAGCACGCTTTCTGGGCATCGACGCCGTACAGGCGTCAGTGAGGACGTCCGCAAGGGTCTTTGCCATTACTTCTACGTCTTCCACCGACTGCAGGTCGAGAGCTTCGAGCCTAGATCGTGAGAGATCTACCAGGCGCTCGGCGAACAGCTCCCAGTCGGCACGACGAGGATCGAACCTTCCAGGAGCAGCCGCGTTGCCACCCGGTCTGGCTCTCGGCACTCTTACTGCGATGTCGATGGAGTTGTGATCGCTGGTGGTCCAGTCGGCCCTGACCCTCCAGTCAGCGATGAGCTGGTGCAACGAGGGGGACGCCAGGGTCACGTCAATGTATGACGAGCCCACTGTCGTCCAATAGGTCGGCTGTTGACCAGCGTCATTAACTATGCTCATCCCGAAAGCATTGATGAGGTCTTCGAATTTCTGACCTCTGCTGTTAGTCGTCTGGCCACCCCAGAGCGAAGAACGAGCATTCGAATCCAAGCCTACAAGGAGTCTCTTCCCCCTCAGCGAACGAAACACCACTTCGAGGTGCCTGAGGTGCTCCTCGATCCCATCGCTGTATCGAAAATAACACGAGACAGCGTAGAACGAGAAGCCAGGAGCCTGCACTTCCGCACACACACACAGTACGGGGTGCTCAGCTGCGAGACAAAAAGCATCTGGAAATCGGGATTACAGATGCCTACTGCCGCCCACGGACGTTCCGAGCGCACAGCAGCAACCCTGATTCCAGTACCTAAACCAACGAAGGTGTGGCTCGCGTCCTGCCTCCTGACGTATGTTTCCTGCAAGAGCAGTACGTCAAGATGCTTTTCGCGAACGAGTTGACACACCTCACCTGAAACCCTGGCTGAATTCTGCATATTCAGCTGCAGGACCCTAATTCCCGTGGACGCAAATCGGCGAGATGCCGGGACCGGTCCCGGCCGCGGTGGCGTGATTCTAACATTATTCAAAAGGGTTGGGGATCGCGGACTAACGTTACCTACGTCTGTGCATGTCGGATGCACTTTTCCCTGACTTGGCCCAACCGGAATGGGCTTCCTAACATACCTATCAACAACTACTGGAACAGCACGAAGGCTGTGACCCGGGGAGGGACGAACCGCTGCCGACCTAGGCTCGGCTCGGTGAGGATTCCGCGGAGAGGCGTTGGCCACCACCGAGCGAGAGGAGCGAAGATTCGACCCGACAGCGGACACGACCACCCCAACACCCTCTGGCCCACGACGGGAGGCCAGACGGGCACTTCTCCTTACCAAACCCCCCCCAGTCCCCGAAGAAAATTTGGAATACATGAGATTCCCACGAGTATGGGACGAAAGACGGTCGCCCGGGGCATACGCCCTTAGCCCCGGGAAGGCATCGATACAACTGGGTGCTGCCTGGTGCCCAGAGGTTGGCCGCTCGCGACGGGTTTACCAACCCGCCACCCATCCCATCACCGCGCACCGCTGCTTGGGATTAAGGCTTTTTGTGAAGAGGTCTTCCTTCCTCTTGTTCCGGGCGGTTAAGCCAAGAACCCCGTTCCCTCAAATGAGGGTTTACGGTTTGTTGTTTTTATAGAGGGGTCTCCTCGCGGCCCGTGAAGAGGGGTCCCCGGCCCAGAAGGGTTGCGGTGTCGGTTGCTGTTTGGGGGGGAATAAAATTTAACAAACTGAAAATAAACAATATGATTAGAACTCCGGTTCCGTCGCCCCCGATTCCCCGAAGGTATCGGAAGCGCAGGGCCCGGATATTATTGGGGGCAGCCTGGGTTCCCCCTCTCTCGCACTAACGTGCGTCAGAGGGGGGACTCCGGGCATGCCAACGGGGGGGGGGGGGGAGAGGAGAGAGAAAAGAGAGGGAGAGAAGAAGAGAAAGAGATAGGGGAGAAGAAGAAAGAGCAAAGAGGAAGGAAGAATAAGAGAAGCTAAGGACAGAGGATAGAGATGGGACGAAGCGAAAACGGGAACGACCGCGGGAACCCACGCCGAGGACGGACGCACGCGGGCGTGCTAGGCGCACACTCCCTTTGCCTCCGCTCGGGTTGGTGGGGAACCACCCCACCTTGGCCCCTGCTCGAGTCGGGAGGCCCCGCCCCCCGCGAGAGAACCGGGCAGCCCCATCATCCGTCAGGAGGGGGTAGGAATGTGGAGTGGGGGGAGGGTGCGAACTCGCGCGCTGATGTACGGCCTATGGGCTCTGGCGTGCTATCCCAAACCACCTTTGCCTCAGGCTCGAGACGGGGAGGTACCAGGCTCCCCTTAACCTCTGCCTGAGTCGGAGGGCTACCGCAAACAGCGGCGCGCAGTCCGGAGTGGGTCCGATTAGGAGAAAGGGGAAAAACCTGTACCAACAGGAAGAAAGAAAAGAAGACGAAGAAGAAATGGGGGTAGGAAGTGAGGGAGATGGAAAATGGAGAACACCCGGTCAATACCAGGGGGGGGGGGGGGGAGGGAGTTGGGTCGTGGATGTAGGTGACGGCGGGAGCAACCACAAGGAGTCACGCCGAAGACGGACGTGCGCGGGCGTGCTAGGCGCACACTCCCTTTGCCTCTGCTCGAGTTGGTGGGGAACCACCCCACCTTTGCCTCTGCTTGAGTCGGGAGGCCCCGTCCACCGCGCAACGACCCGGCGGTCACACGATCCGCCATGAGAGGATAGGAGTTAGGGGGGAGAGGAACGGGCTCGCGCGCTGATGTACGGCCTATGGGTTCTGGCGTGCAATCCCAAACCACCTTTGCCTCAGGCTCGAGACGAGGAGGTGCCAGACTCCCCTTAACCTCTGCCTGAGTTGGAGGGCTACCGCAAACAGCGACGCGCAGTCCCGTAGGGTATGAGGGTTTAGGTGGGAAGAGAAAACCTGAAAAGGGGTAAAATAAAAGGACAAAACCTGAAAAAGGGGTAGTAAAAGGATAAGACCTCAAAAGGGTGATAGGGACAGAAGGAAGTAAGGGAGAGTGGGGTGGGTAACGGGAGTAAGGGGAAGAAAGAAACCGAGAAAGGATCAGAAAGGGAGAGGAAGAAATAAAAGAGAGAGAGAAGGAAGAGGGAAGATATTAACAAAGAAAGAAAAGAAAAGAGGAGAAAAGCAAAGAAGAGAAAAGTAAAGAAGAGAGAAGAAAAGAAGAGAAAAGAAAAGAGGGTAACCTGAAAATAAAAAGTATTATTAGAACTCCGGTTCCGTCGCCCCTGATCCCCAAGGGTCACAGGGGCGCAGGGCCCGGAAGTTGTGTCGGCAGCCCCGATCCCCCCCGCCCCACCGCGGTGAGGAGAGGTGGCTCGGTGCCGCTCGGGAGGAGATAGGGAAGGGAGGGGAAGGGAAACCCAGTCTCGACCACCGGGGGAATCCCCCCCGAGGATTTCCGCGCGCCATTGGATCACTCCCACATGCCCGGCCCCACACACAACCCGAAGGAAGTCGACTTTCGCGGCCGGGGTTGGGATGTTGCGATCATAGCGGCATCGGGCCCCGGGAAAGCATCCCCGACGGCCGAGACCAGGCTTTCGTCACTTGCTCCATTCGTCCTCCGTCAAAACAGAAAATACGGAGATGTCCAGTGGCACCAACAGGGAGGTTGGGCGTGTGACGATGGATGATGGAGGCTCTCTGAGACGCATATCATCCGAGAACCACCCCCCTGAACAGGCTCCAGTTTGGTCGCGATTTCACCTTCCGCCATCCCCGAGATGTACTCGAGAATGGTTCTTCCGTTACTCTCGCCCTCACCTTCTGCGCCTGAACCAGGGAAGTGGCCCTCACCACCAGCGGGTAAACGGATTAGTTATTGTGAAGCCTCCCACCACGAAGGTGTTCGGCTGTGCGACCTCACCTTTGAAAGGCATACGCGTTCGAACAACAATAACTAACGTTATGCGTTCGAGTTTAAACCCGGCACCACTTCCAGGTTAACCCGGCTTTCGCTATGAAAGACCGAGTTTCAAAACGTAGCTGCCACCTCGAGTCCATCCCATTGCTGGGCGTCGCCTTCCCCGGTGGAGTGGTGTCCTGTTCTCTTTGCAGCCGCAGAGGAGCTGGGATTTCCCTTATACTTGGGGGCAACATTGCTTTTTAGGGCGCAGTTGGATCTCCTCAACCTCATCGAGTTGCATACTTGGCCTCGTGTTTTGCGCGGTGCCCCTTAAGCATATGTGCATTCGGACGGTGCGCAACTCGGTCTTATCATCATTATCATCAGTCTGACCGTTCTTAACACAGTATGCCGCAACTCTCGGTGTCGCCAATCACCCGACTGTCGAGCATATGCCGTTCATCACAGTACCCACCACTCTCCCTCAGGCGGGGCTTGGGGTGCCCGGCCCCGAGGCACCAAATTTATAACCCCTTTGGTCTTGGGCTCAGGAGCTTTATACCGTCTCCCCGAAGGGATAATGTGTCAGTGTGCTTTGTGTGTGTGTCCAGTAGTATGGAAAAGTCTCCCTACGGGTCTTAAGCCCCCGAAGGCTCCACTAAGGAAAACCGCAGGAGCGCTGGAACCTCCTGTATGCACGTACGGATAGTGTTGCCTTGCGGCTGCATCTATCCGCCTGACGGTGTCGCCTTGCGGCTGCATCCGTTCAGTGACGGTGTCGCCTTGCGGCTGCATCCGTCCACGGGAGGTGTCGCCTTGCGGCTGCATCCATCCCGCAATTACCTACGTGCACCCGTACGGTAAGCGGGTAAACGGAATGGAAACCGTCGCTATCAGGTGTCGGGCAGTGAATGTCACCACTGCCTAGTATCCGAGACGTGTTACCAGTCGCAGACCACACGCCGTTTACCCTTATAAAACTGGTTGATGTCTACCCAAGCCCAGGTTCTCTGGTGTAACGGACGACACCTCCAGTAATAGATGTGTGGTAGAGGACCCGCGATAAGCGACCTCGCCGGTGACTCATCAAACGTTTCAAGCGGAAGCTTGATAACATGAGTTCTAGGGGGAGGGGGGAAGCTCCACCGTGTGGCTAGCGGTGCCCCCCTCAAGTGGTGTCGGCCTCTTAGGGGCAGTGCTCGCTCCTAGGGTCAGGTAATGGGGTCTCGTTCTGAAGTGACGCAGCATGACCCTTAACCAGGGGGGGGTACTTACGAGAACCTGCCCCCGCTGGCGTATCCGTCCGGCGTTTGAGGTGTCGGGTTGATGTCCCCATATGGGCACTTCCTAGTATCCGAGCCGAGTCGGTGTAAACCGCTGGTCCGTGCCGTCTGCGGCAATCGGGCGTAACCGAGAGGAGTAGTCGGTACTCTGAGCTTCCTACGTTTGAAGGTCGGGATGGTCCGGGCATCGAGAGTTGCTTCGCACTCGGCAAATGCTGTAAGGGGATGGGCCCCGGTTTCCGACCCGAGTCTAGCGTAATAAGGGGTACTGAGTACCGCAGCCGACACTCCGGGGGAGTTCGTGGGGGGCTCACCGCCCCCCCACACCCCCCGGTGCGGTCGTAACTATGACT